>NQII01007908.1:0-53956 GCA_002778355.1 Clitarchus hookeri | reverse complement strand
CTCCATGCAAGTCTTGAGAGGTATTGATGTCAATTATGACTCGGCCTGGCGGTGGCATTTAAGAACATCGTTTAAGGCGAATTGTGATTGATGTGTCGGTGATCTGACTCCTTAATTTGTGAGTCACCACCAGTGGCATTTAAGAATGCCATTAAAAAACGAATTATAGCTTTTGAGTCACTGCTGTATGACAACATTTATTGTGATATACCCTAAGCCGATACAAAAAACCGGCAGCTGCGACGTTTTGAACGTCTTGAGTCACCAGATACTCTAATTGATTTAATTTGCGTNACCAGATGCTCTAATTGATTTAATTTGCGTTAATTTACAGTTTGTTCGCCAAAGACGAGACTTGCAATCTGAGTCACACAGCAATCGATTAAAATTACGTTAATTAACGAGCGTCTCCAAAGGCCTGCAGCTGCTACGTCTTGAGTCAGCACCACACCCTAATTAATGTTTATTATAGTAATTTACAGGTCGCAGCGCGCCCCAAAGACGCAACTAACCGATTAGTACAGAAAATCGATGCGGTAGGCAGCGAGGTGTCAGCCATGGAGAAAAAATTACCGATTTGGGAGCTTAAGTTGACGATCTCAGCGCTAAACTCGCCAGACATGTTAATGACAAGACTGACCTGGACACATTAACCACTAAGGTAGAATCGAACCTCAGCGCTGTTAGTATCTTGGCTGTTACTGTGACGAAATAAAACTGTGAAAAATATCACTGCCCCTTACAGCACGATAGGTACACGTAACACAACGACAAGAACACGACACACCAGTTCAGAGCGTTGCGCCTAGCGGCGATTGCGTACTTGATGTAAGTGACAGTGTCGCCCTTATTGCTCCCGAGATTCTGAGCCTCAAACAAGAAAACATTTCCAGGTAATGTTACCACCTGGAGTACTTGGAGCCTTTCTTGAAGGATAATGAATACAGAAAATACTCTGGGCTGTATTTATATACGCTCCTTTGAAAAAATTCCCTGCGATCTAGACGAAGTAGTTTCACATGTAGGCGTTGTAAAATACTTATATTCGTGAGAATGAATTTCTTTCTGGTGGTTTATGCATGTATTAAGTAATAAAATAATTAACATATATTACTAACAGTAACGCTAAAACGGTATCAGATCGGATGGAGGAGGATTGGGAGGATGTTACAGCTTGAGAACCGACACAAAGTAACGACAGGCCACAATTTCAAGAGGTTGTTAGAAACTGGTGGGAGAATGAAATGGGCGTTTAGGAATATTTGATTAAGGGCACACCAACTATCCGTTTAATACACACTTTTCCCGATTTGGAAAATGTGGCAGTGAATATTTAATGGAATCATATTTTCGCCACAGTCTGTGAGTGTCGTCACACGAAATCTGCTGTGGATCTGTGACTTTCAAGTGTTTCTTTTGACGGAATAAAGACATAAAAATATTTCTAACTATGCTGAACTATTACTGAAGCAGGTAGTGTAAATTTTCTGGAATTAAACTTGTTGCTGCACAATTTATTAAGGTATAGGCTGATCACGGTAAACTGGGCACTTTTGAAAGCCTTGCTACTTCTATGCACATTGTGTATATTTCCGCCATATGTAAAATTAACATTGCTATGGGCCCCATCACTTTACTCATGCGTCGATCAAGTGAAATTGTGTTATTATTAGATAAGTTAATATTTTACAACTTTGCTATTTATTACTCTTATGTGCCTAAAAAAGCAATAGAAAATAATTTCAATTCCTAAAATGTTTACCTGACAACTTCCATTTCAATGTTAAGATTACTTCCCCTCCGGCGTTACCAACTTTACTATGCGCATGCCAGTCAGTGTACGAGTTAAAATACATGCAAGTAGAGGCTGTAACATTTTAAAAATGTTTATTTCAAAAGTGCTCAGTTTACCCTGAACAGCCTACATGAAAGAGCGTGACACTAAAATAAATTTGGGGATGTAAAAATGCCATGCTGTACCCCCATAAACCAAATTTAAGGGGGGATGTTCAATGTACCAATGTAAACTTTCCCCCTACCCTTGTCCTGTTCCATGCACCCCTAATAACTAATAACTTTGGCTTCACTTTGTGGCCCTATGAATAATCCTCATGTCTAGGAAAATGTTAATTTTAAATGCGACGAAATGATACAACAGGTACAATTAAACGCCAATTACGACAATAAATGGCAGTGCCACAGTTTTAAAATCCCGTAAAATAATGTATTATATAATACTAAAAACACAAAAAATTTATAAACCCAAAATTAAATTTTTTTTCTTTAGAAATGGAACGAAAAATTAAAAAAAAAATTATGTATAAACATATATATATATATATATATTAGAATAGGATAGGATGACCGACTCAGTGACTATTCAGACTTCGAAGAGTGAACAGAGTTGTTTTTTCTACGATGGGAAATAATAGAGAAAGTAATTTATGTAATTACTGTAAGAACACTTTTTTCTCAAAGCGGTCATGCTCGTCGACACGAGACTGGTTGCCAAAAAAATATGAAATGTATTATCTTATCATGTAAAAAATGCAAATCATTATTTCGAAGACTCGATAGCTTAAAAAGGCATAGCGCAACATGCAAAGCTCTTCTTCCTACACAGGTCGATCAGTATTTGCTGAGAATAGAGCAAGTTTTTAATGGGAAGATATCTGCAGAAGAAAAATCCGCACCATCAACATCATTAATGACAACGTACCCTACTAAGAAAACTATGTCTGGAACAGGCACATCTCCTAGACAACAGTGCCACTACTGTAACAGTACATTTGCGTATGCCTGCAATGCGAAGAAACATTTAAAACAAAAATGCAAGCTGAATTCATATCGTACAGGCTTTCGATGCGATATATGCCAAGGTATGTTCACTCGTATAGACAGTTTAAACATACATATGAAAAAGTGTAAAGACGTTGTTTCTCTACATTCTAAGCAACACAGCGCATTGTCAATGTTACAAAATTGTGACGATCAGTTGTCTGCTGTAGAAAGTATTGGTACGCCTTTATCACAAACGTCTGACCTTCATGTGAACAATGAACACAATCCTTCACCAATGCGCAGGAAACATTGTCGCAAATGCGATAAAATATTTAGTAATAGTAGCAATGCACGTCGACATGAGAGATGTAAAACAGAGTTTGGCGGTAGAGGGTCGTTAGCTGAATATATGTTTTACAGAACACATAAAATAAATTAAATCCCACTGGGATCATTGAAATTATTTTGAAAAAATAATATTTGGAGGGAAATTAAGGAAATTTCGGGGGAAAAAAGGGACTTTTTTTGGGGGGAAAAGTGGCATTTCGTAGGGTATATGCGCCATTTTGAGGGGAAAATGGGGCAATTTGGGGAAAAACCTCCTGCAAATGCATTTTCCCTGCTCTTGCATTCCTCCTCCCTTCCTCCCTCTCATGAACCTATGTTCGAATGCTCTATTTCTAACTACTTACCTCATATGCACGTTTTTTTTCTTCAAAAAATTAATATTTTTTTAAAACTGGATTTACAAATAATAAGACATGTATTCTGTGTATTCTTAAGACACCGTTCATAATAATGGAGTATGCTAATTATATTAACCGGTTGTTCCAATGTTTTTTTTTTTTTTACAAATATTTCATAATTATTTTGAAAATCTGTAATTTTGAAAGCGATATTGTTATCAAAAATAAGTATGTTTTAAATGAGTTATTTTAAAAGTTTTTTATATTTCTTTTTTTTTTTTTTTACATTTAACTTGTATATTCAAATTCTTTGTAAAAGAGCGATTTATGGAAGTTTAAGGAAGGAGACTTGCTAAAAACATGAACAGTTAAATAAATTGCGTTCATTTAGCTTTTAGTCATTGCATTTTGATTATTCTCTGCATTTGGGCTTGATAAATAAAGGATTTAAAAAAAATGGTTTGTATTTCAATAGTCTGTATTTACATCGCCGCTGGCCTCAACCCACTTGCCTACCGAATTCAAAGTTGAAGTCAAAGTCCGCAGGGAAACATTCAAAACAATTTCCTTGGGCCTATTTCTTAGTCAGTTCTGCAGATATATGCGTTACATGCACACTCGAAAACCAACTTCGTTATTCGCTGGACTTTTGTTGTCTGTCTCATCACTCGCATGTGCACTCAAAAGGAACGCCACTCTCTTAAGTGGGTGAAGCTCCTTTAAACTATCAAGCGGCCGTATGCCCTTATGAGAACGTGACAGCCTACTTTATGGACTGGAATTCCAGATTTTGTAATTATACAACAATTTTATTTTCACGATTCAGAGATATGTGCCCTGCCAGGAGTGAAAAATACCACTTACTTGCAGAGACCAGAAATCCTTCCTTGTGTGTGAAGTCACAAATAGCACGCATATAGGTCACACTTACATGGTCGTTGTTGAATTGTTGAATTATAGGACAATATTATTGTATGGTGAATGGGAGTATTAATTTTTGCTGGCTAAGAAAATCTCGCAAATAAATATTAATTAAAAATTATATCACTAGTAATTTCGCGTATAATAAATTTTATACATTTAGACTGCCGAATTTAATCATTCTATGCAGTGTATCATTGTGGATCATATTTCAATTGATAAACGTATAAAAACCAGGTGAGATACTAAAATTAAATAATCTAAGTANAAGTCACAAATAGCACGCATATAGGTCACACTTACATGGTCGTTGTTGAATTGTTGAATTATAGGACAATATTATTCTATGGTGAATGGGAGTATTAATTTTTGCTGGCTAAGAAAATCTCGCAAATAAATATTAATTAAAAATTATATCACTAGTAATTTCGCGTATAATAAATTTTATACATTTAGACTGCAGCATTTAATCATTCTATGCAGTATATCATTGTGGATCATATTTCAATTGATAAACGTATAAAAACCAGGTGAGATACTAAAATTAAATAATCTAAGTATAAAAGGCAACGTATTAAATCAAATATGATGAAAATTGGAAGAAAAACGAAAAACCGGAAATTTGCTTTAAAATGTAAATAAATGAATTAATTTTAAAACTTATAAGTATGTCAGTCATAAATTACACACGACGTGTAAGGTAACTAACTTGCGAGTACTAGACTTCAAAACATAAAACTTCATATGAAAATATGTCTTACCGTATAGTCTTCAAGTAGTACATTTTCAATATTTGTATTTCAGATTGTTTTACTTGTGAGAGGAACACACTAGCAAATAAAGTCTGCCATCTAAATGCAAAAAAAAAAAAAAAAAAAAAGAGCAAATTTTTAAAAAAATTGATTTTAAATTCGACAGTGTCTGAAATTCGTACATAAATTTACACAACAGCATGAAACAGTGGAAATTCGTCTGCGGGATCCCTTTAAAGTTCATTACTGATTCCTTAATGAGCAGATTTTCTTTTCGCGGAATGGAAAGCAATTTGCATGGAGGTCACAATATTTGTTATCGAAACACCACTAATGTGCAGCAAACCCAGTCCATCGGCGGCGAGACTATTATTAGTTATGCACATCGAGAAAGTAAACTATATTTATATATTTTTGTTATCCCGGTTTCCAGAAGCAGAGGAATGAAGTAAATACTCTAGCTTTAAGAGACCGTATCACCCCTTTAACATAAATTATTCGTATAAGTGTAATAACAGATGAGTCAGGGTTATTACTGAAAATGTATCATTATAGAAGCATTACATTTCATAGCGCAGTGCATATTTTTGTACCTGGTGGTTAATATGTGTTCCCTTGTTGCCATTAAAAAGTGAGAATAAATTGATATATAAAAATTTAGTTGTAAGTTAATCGTTGTATAAATATACGTTCGTAGTTATTATCTTATGTCCGTTATTATGTGTAAGGCAAATAGCTATGCTAGTATTGTCGCATTTTTCAACAATAAATCCTCTTAAAAATGAATTAGGAATAAATAAATCAAAATTTCAATATGGCGGGTGACGCGGGCTCTTATGAAACAAAACCGTCGGCCGTGTATTTTACACAGGGGAAGTTTATTACGGCCTTGAATTATTAAGTCAACACACCTTAACTGAGATTTATTATCTCATCTTCTTTTACTGGAGATAATAGTTGCCACCTTTCCAAACCATTTTCTAAAATTCCCTATTTTGTTACAATTACCAGCAGGCATGACTTCAATAATGGGGGAAAACCTTGTTTTTATATCTCGCCGTTACTTTTAAATTCTAATGTTATGGTTGGTTGTTCGTTTGATTTAGTTTCTATTTGTTTCCCATTTTATATGTTACACTAGGGAGAGGCTCAAAAGGATTTTTGCATTGTTAGTTGATCAAAATAAATCGGTAGGCACAAAGAGCAACTTTGACACTTAAGTGTGCCGGCAGAGTACAGGCTGCTTGGAATAAGAAACTTTGCTTGATTTTCGAACGTTTCCATTTAACAGTTTACTTACATAATAATATCACGGCGTCGTTTTCTTTCTTCAGTAAGCGCTCTTTCTTTGTTTTAATTAACGTACAGATGAAAAGTAATGCACGATTTGCTCGAAAAATATTCTTGTACGTGATCTGAAAACAAGAGTGAACATCGACTTATTTTTTTGCCCGATTCTATCATTATTAACAACGTAATTTTCAATAATTTGAACCGATTTTACCGAAAAATGTTTTCCAACATGACTTATGAATACGACATTTGTTTGGATGCATCTAAAACTGTCTACGAGGAGACAAAATATAATATTTTTTCGCATTAAGGTCTATTTATATTTATTTGAAATCTTTGGAACCAACAATAACAATTTTATTTTGACATGCTATGATGTAAAACCTATGTGATCTAAATATTTATATCCGAAATAAAGTAACGTGTATAACAGGAACAATATTTCGTACCAACATAAAATAAGGAATTTTTTGTTGTTAAGAATGGATACCGCAGCGTTGGAAACCACAAATATTTTAAATTTTCTATTTAAAATAACTTCTTTGTAACGAAAGATAGTTACAGTTCCAACTAACCAAATATTTCTTATCGAGTGGTGCACATATACACACATCCATTTTACACCCGGAATTCAAAAATAATTCAGTCGTCGGGATGCACCGCAACNGAGTGGTGCACATATACACACATCCATTTTACACCCGGAATTCAAAAATAATTCAGTCGTCGGGATGCACCGCAACGACCGCGCCAGCGGAGATTTGTGGGAAGTTTAAATGGTGTATGTGGTGTTAAGGGCCAGTGGGGAGAGAACGGACGTTGAGGTCTGAATTGTTAGTATCTTACCACCGAGGGTGGGCTACAAGCTGCGATTTTTCAACATTTTTCTTTCATGCATCTAGCTCATACGTTTTTCCTGTTTGTCTAGAAGTTTCAAAGTACTTCAAAGAGTCGAACCCATGGCTGCTATAACAGTAACTATAATATTTTTAAGGAGATGATAATATTTCGGTAATTCTTTTGGTACTGAAGGAGATGTGTGTGGGTTTAGGTATATACAATATATTTTTTTAATTGTGTGTGCAAACACAACGTGGTAAATGTTTGAATAGGGGGACGGAGAGTACAGGTTCTCAACAAAACATGAATGAAACATGAAATCGATGTATAAGCTATTTACTAACAAGCGTGTAGTACAAATGAAACTGCGCGAATAAGCGCCCCAACATATGCAATTAACAAGACAAAAATTTGCATAGGTACAAAAATGCTCACAAGACTTAAATGAACGCAACATGCGTAGTATATGTATATGACAATAACTCTCTAGTGGTTCTTTAAATCACAAGGAAAACTATGATGTGCTCCTAGTCAAAAAGTGTAAATTTCCCACAATAATATGTATGCAACATGAAAATGCGCAGGGGACCTTGTATCGCCACGCAAAAATAACCAGCAGCAAGAGTCCAGGCAGCAGACATAATTTGGGCGAACTAATAAAAATGCAACAAACTTCACCAACAACCGAACTATCTAGTTCNGTCCAGGCAGCAGACATAATTTGGGCGAACTAATAAAAATGCAACAAACTTCACCAACAACCGAACTATCTAGTTCGCAAATACTGATGGACAGAAAACGTAATGGCGTTGTTCCGAGGTGGCACCAAACTAGGAAAAACCAAACACGAATAAGGTAAATGGAATATTAAACCCTAAAATTAAGTTTACAAGGATGTTCCACCACGATGCCAACTACCGTACAACGATCTTCCTACGAATGGCTGAAATATACTCATACAGAAATTCAATAAAAGCAGCTGAAATGAGCAAGCAACACGCGGATGTATCACCAAGTATCAGTCTTAAACGGCTGTAAAATGACCACAAAGACTGTGCACACGTTGGCTCGTGGCGCGCAGAGTGGCGACGAACAAACATCAGGACAAGTAGGGAGTCCCACGGAGAAGTGCAGCTCAGGACACCGCGCACCTGTATAGATACGCCCTGGGTACTCCCTGCTAGCACGCAGCATCACTTTGGAGATCGTCGCAGAAAGAAGAGGGGCACATGTAGTCGCTGTAAGAGTCACAAGGGGCTCGCACACTCGGCGGAACAGCCACATTTTACTGTTCAGTCTTCCATCACCGGCAGAGCGAACAGGTCGCGCCCGTCACGTCACATCGAGGCGGTGTTCCACGAACAAGTTCTCTTATGCTCCCGCACAATCAAGAGTCCCAGTTCTTGATGCAAACAAAGGCGGACATAATTGTAATGCGCGTATGCCACGCTAAAGTTTTTCAACATGCAAATAATGTGAAGTTAAATACTTTAATAAATGTTATTTATCTTAATGCACGAGTACAATTCCTGGCCATGGCTACTGGTCCCACTAATCCTTAATGTAATGTCATGGAATAAAATTTTACGTTTTTTGGTTTATTTCAGCTTATGAAATGTGAAAAATATCATAAGATGTCATAAACAGTTTCCTATATGTATAGTTTTACAAATATGTTAGATATTTCTGTGTCGCTTGGGACAATATGCACTAACTTTTGTGAAAAATGCAACACCAAGAAAGATACACGTTATTAAAATAAACTTGATACCATAGATTAGGTATATGGCAATAAACAATTGATTAGAATTACAGAAAAGTGCACGTGATCTCTGTCCTTGAGTATTCAGAGTGGCGTGCTGCAATCAAAGCCCCTAAACGTCGTGGTATGGAATCAAAGAGGACCTGGATATGTTCCTGGGGAATCTCTATCCACGCGGTTTGTATGCGAGTCTACAAAGCATCAATAGTGGTTGCCGGAGGTCGGTGACGAGCAAGTCACCGACCAACCATAGTCCAGACATGCTCGATATGGGTGACATGTCAGGCAAACTGCAAGCCAGGGAATCAGTGGTGCCCGTCGTTCATTGAAGAAGGCTTGATCATTCCTCGACACATGAGCCGGGCATTGTCCTACTGAAATATGGTATGTGTAGTTGCCTGGAGGAGGGGGCCGGCTGCAAGATTGCGGTCACTATAGTAGCGTCTAACACGTATGCGCCCATCAATGTAGGGCAGGTTTAAGTGGGACTCGTCCTAAAACACTACATTTTGTCACACAGCACGCCAACGATGGTTTTCGTGTGCCGATTGAAGTCTGAGGCGTTTGCGGTTTCTGGACAATGGAAGCCGACGCAATGCATGCTTGCCAACAGTCCAGACCGCAGCAGGCGGCGTCTAACCGTCGACGCAGACAGGTCCACGCCCGTTGCAGTTCTTTATTGTCGAGCCAANAAGACCGCAGCAGGCGGCGTCTAACCGTCGACGCAGACAGGTCCACGCCCGTTGCAGTTCTTTATTGTCGAGCCAACACTGTGGACAAGACTGCATGATCTGTTACGGCCATACGGACAAGATGGCAGTCATCCCGTGCTGTGGTCACATTGCTGGTGCAGTACCTGCTCGTCGCTCCGTACAACCCTCTACAATCCGCTAGTTCCACACACGCATCACTGTCGTAACAGCATGTCCTGTGCGAGCCGAAATGTCACGTTATTATAAACCCGTTTCCCGGAGACCGATCATTATGCCCCTTTCGAACTCACTCAAATGCTGATATGGCGCCCTTTGACGTCGACGAGGCATTCTGGCACTTGCTTTTTCAATGTTTGACGGTTCTTCACTGACCGAGCTTGGCGTAACACTGACCTTTCCAGTCACACAAGAGTGGGCTCTGCTGGGCCTGCGTGTACGCCATCTCTCTGCAATCGTAATTGCTTATTGTTGGCACATTATTCTACTCATTCTCTGAGTTTGAATTCTTTCGGGCATTCTTTCTGGGATTTGCAATTTTCACAAACAATAGTGTATAATCCTTCCCTTCAAACGAGAAAAGTTTTTCTACACGCCCACTTAACGATAAACTTGTATTATATCCAAGAAAAATCTTCCGTACCAGTGGTTATTGTTCAATATTTCCACTTGTCCTGATACATTATATTCCACCCTGTTAGACGAGGATAACATGATTTAGAGTTGAATATAGAGAAAATTTATTCTGTAGATTTTATGAAGTCCTACAAAGGGCACTAATAAAGGTGGCTTACAATATTTGTGCAACCCAAAAATGTATTTTGCAAGTAAAAAGTATTTTGTAAAATGCAAAATACTGCAATAAACTATTTTGATTAAAATAGAAAATACTTAGCAGAAAATGTGTTTTATATACAAAGTACAAAATGAATCGAAAATGTCATTCCATCGCTCATATTTTTGATAGTGCCCAACAAATTGCGAACTATATAAAAAAAACGAATCTTTCGAACGCCAAACCTTAATTGTTTAGTCTGTACTTACTTCAACTCTGTTATTTGGACATGAAGTAAAGGGCAACGTGTTATTACACTCGGTAGTAAAATTCGTACATAGGCGAACAGGCTACCATTACTGAAAAAAGGCGCTACGGCGAGAAAGTAGTCGAACGATCTCTTTAAGTTATGGGATTAATTCTGGGAATTACACGCCATGAGTACCAACGGAGCTCTCGCCCGAGTGCGGTGGAGGCGGTGATATATGACGCAATATGCAGGTGCGATGTGATCAAGGAGCTGAGGAAGGGGCGGGACGAGAATATAACTTACAACCTGGTGGCTGTGGGCAACAAATATTGTAGTCGGGAAGTGCACGCAACCCAGCGATATTGGAGCGACATGTACGCCTAGGGACTCAGTACAGTACAGTACTTCATTTACAGCTTTCTCGGGCTTGAAAATGTTGATATATTGTCGTCTCTCCCATGTTGTTAGGTGCACTGGTAGCACACTTCCTATCCATATTCGCTTCATATCAAGGAGTCACCTATCCGAATATGAATAATAATATGCAAGCTACTACTGTAATGCCAATCGTAAGCTGAATAGGATCGTAAATTCGTCCACTCTTCCTTGAAAATCATTATTCACTTTTTCTCCTTCTTGAAGTAAAAATAATTCCTATCAAACACTGTTAGTTACTCTAAGGCCACATATGCACTAAGGAGAAAAGTCATGGGATAGCAAAATGCAAATATACAGATGGCAGCATAATCGTGTACAAAATGTATAATTGGGCAGTGCAAAGGTTTCTGACGTGATTATGGCCGCACGACGGAAATTAGCAGACTTTTAACGCGGAGTGGTAGTTGAAGTTAGACGCATGGGTAATTCTATTTCGGAAAGGTTAGGGAATTCAACATTCCGAGATCCACAGTGTGAAGAGTGTGCCGAGAATACCTAATTTCAGGCAGAACCTCCCATCATGGACAACGCAGTGGCCGATCTCCTGCACTTAATTACTGAGACCAACGACGTGTGCGCAGAATGGTCAGTGTTAAAAGACAAGCAAAACTGCGTGAAATAACCGCAGTAATCAATGTGGGACCTACGACGGACGTGTCCGTCAGGACAGTGCTGGGAACGTTGGCTGGACTGGGTTATGCCAGCAGAAGACCGACTCGAGTGCCTTTACTAACAGCACGACATCGCCTGCAGCGCCTCTCCTGGNATCTACGATGGACGTGTCCGTCAGGACAGTGCTGGGAACGTTGGCTGGACTGGGTTATGCCAGCAGAAGACTGACTCGAGTGCCTTTACTAACAGCACGACATCGCCTGCAGCGCCTCTCCTGGGCTCGGGACCATATCGGTTGGACCCTAGACGACTGGAATACCGTGATTTGGTCAGATGAGTCCCAATTTCAGTTGGTAAGAGCTGATGGTAGGGTTCGAGTGTGGTGCAGACCCCACGAATCCATGGACCCAAGTTGTCAACAAGGAACTGTGCAAGGTGGTGGTGTCTCCATAATGGTGTGAACTATTTCTACATGGAATGGATTGGGTCCTCTGGTCCAAATGAACTGATCATTGTCTAAAAAGGGTTATGTTCAGCTACTTGGAGACCACTTGCAGCAATTCATGGACTTCATGCACCCAAACAACGATGAAATTTTTATGGATGACAATGCGCCATGTCACCAGGCCACAACTGTTTGCGATTGGTTTGAAGAACATTCTGGACAATTCCAGCGAATTATTTGGCCACCAAGATCGCCCGACATGAATCCCATCGGACATTTATGGGACATACTCGAGAAGTCAGTTCGTGCACAAACTCCTGCACCAGCAACACTTTCGCAATTATGGATGTCTATAGAGGCAGCATGGCTCAATATTTCTGCCGGGGACTTCCAACGACTTGTTGAGTCCATGCCACGTCGATTTGCTGCACTTCGCAGGGCAAAAGGATGTCCGCCGCGATATTAGGAGGTATCATATTACTTTTGTCGCCTCAGTGTAATGTAGATTGCATGAAAAAAAACTATCAGGCAGTTGAACATATACCAAAAACAATTATGGTGAGTGGTAGCATTTGAAGATACCTGAATATACAATAATTTATTCACAATTTTTGTTACGTACGCATTTATATATTTGAAATGTGTCAAAAGTGTAAACAGTATTATTTAATAAAATCGAACCTTTATTTCGTAAATTTGTTAAAATTACCTAACTGACGTATTACCACAGCTGCAATGAAGTGAGATTCTTCGAAACTCGTTCAATAGACGAATGTGTTTAGGGATGTAACAAATTAAATTAAATTAATTATAAATACATTTGCATAAATTCATATACAAAAAAATATTGCTTCAAGTATTAGCGTGAACATTTGAAAGAAATTTGTAAACTTAAAAAAAGGCCAAATATGTCCTGAATTATAATTTAAATCGATAAATATATTGGCTTATCTCCTTGTAGCTTTTCGTCTTGTCAAAGTCATCTAAGCTTTCCAGATCACATAAGTAATTGCGTGAGCTATTATTCTTTAAATAAATAATTAATCGTTTATAGTTATATCTTGTGTGGTTTTATAATTATCGACGATAAAAACGGAATTGTCAAACGATATAGTATTGCCAATGAAAATTAATTAAGTGAGCGAAAAATACTTTTGAATAATAAGTACGCCGCAAACGAATTTTGACGTTTTAAGAGATGAGGGGAAATAAATAACAGTATAATTTTTATTGGATACAGTAGTTAGAAAGAGTATGTTTAATGCCAGCTTCGTTACCCGGCTTCACGGATTCCTCAAACCTTGTTATGAAAACATTATCATACTTAAAAACTTTTTTCTCCCAATCATTTTTTATAATTTTTTTTAGATTTTAATGTTTTAAAATAGTGTTTTTAATTCAAAAGTTAAAAAATTATTTTTAATATTTGAAAAGTTGTAAAAATTTGTTATCAATTCAAAAAAAAATTTTCTCGAACATACCATGCCGACCATGTTTGTTTTACTATATAGCCGCAGGCACACTATTAAATTGTGTGTGTAATATATGCGCTGGTGTTTCCTTTACATGTATACATTTAAAAAAAAAAAGATTCTTTTAAGCACTAAATAACTTCTCATGTTTATTTAATTATTATTCATGTGAATGTAGTAATCGCTCGTTGTAGTACCTAAGATTTACATAATGTATATTAGAGCATGTACTCGACACTTGTGTTTATAACTCGTTTTCTTTACAAGAAACGTCTACCTCAAAAAATAAGTATGTAAAAAATTTGATTCTTTAATAGCACTAAATATTTTATCAGGTGCACATAATGGATATTAAAGCACACGTGTATAATATGTGCGGTTTGGTGAGTGTGTAAAACATGTACAGTATCTCATGTTTATTTAATATTTAATATGAAATTTTTAAATACGTTTGCAGTATATTCCACCGCGAGATCTATTTTTTTCAGGTACACATGATAGATATTGAAGCATGAACTCGACACTTGTGTTTATAACGTGTTTCCTTTAATAGCACTAAATAATATATTTTTTCTCATGTGTACATATTAATATGTCCTGGTTTCCTTTGCAAGTTTATCCACAGTAAATAAGTATTTAAGAAAAAATGATTCTTTAATAGCAATAAATAAAACATTTCTCAGGTTTATTTATGTATTTATTATACACTTTTTGTAATACAAATATATAATATTTCATTGATTTAATATTTGATATAATCTTTGATTTAATATAAATAGATTTCAGTATCTTCCATACTAAAATACATAATTATCATGTTTGTTAAACAATCTGATTTTAATACAGTTTTTTTAGAACTTTGATTAATTTATCTTTCTGATGTCACAGTAATGGTGTACAAACATATTTTAAAAATATATTGTAATTGGAATAATTTCCTAAGTATCGCAAGTTACCTTCACTTACCAGTTGCTGCAACGTCCTCTCGCTTACCACCTGCAAGACATAACCATGCAGACGGACCCGGACTTGGAACCGGCTGCTCACTATTCCTACAACACTATCAATACATATATAAATATATATATATATAAATTGGTAATATCATAGATATAGTGAACAGGTGGGTTGCGAAGCAGCAGGGGGACGACAATTGAAGCGAAAGCTTCAGCAATTGGAAACAGAATACGGTCGGACACCTCAGTGTGATACCAACGACACGGTGTGTGATACCAACACACAGTGTGATGGACGGATGAAGAGAGAATAGCCAAATGAACAGAGATATGACAATTACATATGCTGTAGTATAGTTGGAAACTACACATGACAAATCATATAAATAGGAATCTAGCATACAGAAAGGGGGAAAACGCACATATGCTTGACAAGCAGTTACCGACAATGACTCTAGCAATATCTACACACATATGTGTGACATGAGGTTAGGGACAGTGAGAGTGTGATTGAAACACTCGCACAAGAGAGATAGATACATACATTATAGTAGCGTGAGCTACAGAATACTACTTGCAAATGCACGACAAGCTTAAACCGTGCATCCATTAGCATTAAATATATGTGGGAAAAAAGGAACGCATGNTTGTTGAGTCCATGCCACGTCGATTTGCTGCACTTCGCAGGGCAAAAGGATGTCCGCCGCGATATTAGGAGGTATCATATTACTTTTGTCGCCTCAGTGTAATGTAGATTGCATGAAAAAAAACTATCAGGCAGTTGAACATATACCAAAAACAATTATGGTGAGTGGTAGCATTTGAAGATACCTGAATATACAATAATTTATTCACAATTTTTGTTACGTACGCATTTATATATTTGAAATGTGTCAAAAGTGTAAACTGTATTATTTAATAAAATCGAACCTTTATTTCGTAAATTTGTTAAAATTACCTAACTGACGTATTACCACAGCTNACTGTATTATTTAATAAAATCGAACCTTTATTTCGTAAATTTGTTAAAATTACCTAACTGACGTATTACCACAGCTGCAATGAAGTGAGATTCTTCGAAACTCGTTCAATAGACGAATATGTTTAGAGATGTAACAAATTAAATTAAATTAATTATAAATACATTTGCATAAATTCATATACAAAAAAATATTGCTTCAAGTATTAGCGTGAACATTTGAAAGAAATTTGTAAACTTAAAAAAAGGCCAAATATGTCCTGAATTATAATGTAAAATCGATAAATATATTGGCTTATCTCCATGTAGCTTTTCGTCTTGTCAAAGTCATCTAAGCTTTCCAGATCACATAAGTAATTGCGTGAGCTATTATTCTTTAAATAAATAATTAATCGTTTATAGTTATATCTTGCGTGGTTTTATAATTATCGACGATAAAAACGGAATTGTCAAACGATATAGTATTGCCAATGAAAATTAATTAAGTGAGCGAAAAATACTTTTGAATAATAAGTACGCCGCAAACGAATTTTGACGTTTTAAGAGATGAGGGGAAATAAATAACAGTATAATTTTTATTGGATACAGTAGTTAGAAAGAGTATGTTTAATGCCAGCTTCGTTACCCAGCTTCACGGATTCCCCAAACCTTGTTATGAAAACATTATCATACTTAAAAACTTTTTTCTCCCAATCATTTTTTATAAATTTTTTTAGATTTTAATGTTTTAAAATAGTGTTTTTAATTCAAAAGTTAAAAAATTATTTTTAATATTTGAAAAGTTGTAAAAATTTGTTATCAATTCAAAAATTTTTTTCTCGAACATACCATGCCGACCATGTTTGTTTTACTATATAGCCGCAGGCACACTATTCAATTGTGTGTGTAATATATGCGCTGGTGTTTCCTTTACATGTATACATTTAAAAAAAAATAATTATTTAATAGCACTAAATAACTTCTCATGTTTATTTAATTATTATTCATGTGAATGTAGTAATCGCTCGTTGTAGTACCTAAGATTTACATAATGTATATTAGAGCATGTACTCGACACTTGTGTTTATAACTCGTTTTCTTTACAAGACCTTCTACCTTAAAAAATAAGTATGTAAAAAATTTGATTCTTTAATAGCACTAAATATTTTATCAGGTGCACATAATGGATATTAAAGCACACGTGTATAATATGTGCGGTTTGGTGAGTGTGTAAAACATGTACAGTATCTCATGTTTATTTAATATTTAATATGAAATTTTTAAATACGTTTGCAGTATATTCCACCGCGAGATCTATTTTTTTCAGGTACACATGATAGATATTGAAGCATGAACTCGACACTTGTGTTTATGACGTGTTTCCTTTAATAGCACTAAATAATATATTTTTTCTCATGTGTACATATTAATATGTCCTGGTTTCCTATACAAGTTTATCCACAGTAAATAAGTATTTAAGAAAAAATGATTCTTTAATAGCAATAAATAAAACATTTCTCAGGTTTATTTATGTATTTATTATACACTTTTTGTAATACAAATATATAATATTTCATTGATTTAATATTTGATATAATCTTTTATTTAATATAAATAGATTTCAGTATCTTCCATACTAAAATACATAATTATCATGTTTGTTAAACAATCTGATTTTAATACAGTTTTTTTAGAACTTTAATTAATTTATCTTTCTGATGTCACCGTAATGGTGTACAAACATATTTTAAAAATATATTATATTATAATTGGAATAATTTCCTAAGCATCGCAAGTTACCTTCACTTACCAGTTGCTGCAACGTCCTCTCGCTTACCACCTGCAAGACATAACCATGCAGACGGACCCGGACTTGGAACCGGCTGCTCACTATTCCTACAACACTATCAATACATATATAAATATATATATATATAAATTGGTAATATCATAGATATAGTGAACAGGTGGGTTGCGAAGCAGCAGGGGGACGACAATTGAAGCGAAAGCTTCAGCAATTGGAAACAGAATACGGTCTGAACCTCAGTGTGATACCAACGACACGGTGTGTGATACCAACACACAGTGTGATGGACGGATGAAGAGAGAATAGCCAAATGAACAGAGATATGACAATTACATATGCTGTAGTATAGTTGGAAACTACACATGACAAATCATATAAATAGGAATCTAGCATACAGAAAGGGGGAAAACGCACATATGCTTGACAAGCAGTTACCGACAATGACTCTAACAATATCTACACACATATGTGTGACATGAGGTTAGGGACAGTGAGAGTGTGATTGAAACACTCGCACAAGAGAGATAGATACATACATTATAGTAGCGTGAGCTACAGAATAATACTTGCAAATGCACGACAAGCTTAAACCGTGCATCCATTAGCATTAAATATATGTGGGAAAAAAGGAACGCATGNCTACTTGCAAATGCACGACAAGCTTAAACCGTGCATCCATTAGCATTAAATATATGTGGGAAAAAAGGAACGCATGAGTGGTATACCTGGCAAGACTACTACTTGAATTTGCTCCAGTATAACTCTGAGAAAAAACCAAGTACAGGATGTGCTGGTAGCATGCCTGGCAAGTAAGATGAGTACTTGCATGCCCTCAAGCATGTTACCACCCAGTATACCTGACAAGGAGAAGATTGCAACTCTTGCATGAGCTACAGTACACTGAATCAGACTGCGCGGGCCAATAAATAGTAAAATTGGCAAGCCATCCGGTCTTGCAAGGGCTCCAGTATACTGCAGGAAATAAAAAACTCATAATTTATCTGACAATGTTAGGAACTTGCCTCTTGAAAAAGCTACAGTAGACTATCAGGCATTATACCTGACCAGCCTGCAACACACTTGCACATGCTACAGTATGCTTATCGAGAATTATGGCTACCAAAACCCTCAGCAATGTACGTGACAAGCGGAATACGACGAAGCTTGTACGTGCTTCCGTACATGCTGGGAGAAAAAGCACTCTCTCTGGCGGTATACATAACTATGTCGGCCTACCCAGAGCTGTTTTTTTTATCAGGCCTGATAACCATAGAGGACGGTATGTATGCCATCATCCAGGACTTGTATTTTGTTGTTCATCCACATAAGAGCCAGTTTTTTTATTGCTCCATGTAAACTTCGTGGTGGTACGACCTAATACCAGCGATTTGCACTCTCATGCAGCGCTGAGCCAAAAGGATGCGCCGATAATCGTCAACCATTATCGTCTCTTCAACTACACTCCTTTGTATCCCCTTCGCGCGTTTCCCTACCGTGTTCAGGCAGCGGTACGCATACAGTTGCGCCCTAAACCCAACAAATTAAATTATCTCGTTACCCGCACACTCATCCTTGAACTTCCCGATCACCTTAGAATTTTTTAGGCGAGTAACAAAGATGAGAATTCGTGTAGCCGCAGGTGTCGAACTCCGACATAAGCGCCAGGTCTAAGACGAGTTCACTGTAAAAGTCAGAGCAGGCGATTTCCAGTACTAGACTATCAGTATCCACATAAAGGAGGTTCATACTGCCCCCATACCACGCTNGTCAGAGCAGGCGATTTCCAGTACTAGACTATCAGTATCCACATAAAGGAGGTTCATACTGCCCCCATACCACGCTCGCATTAGATTGTAGTAAAATCTATACATGTGTGTTTTTCCCAGGTCGAGTTTGGCAAACCCAGCATATATGGGCTTATCGAACACAATGCTCACTTGGTGTAATTTGACCAGGGACAATGTCTCATCGCAAATAGTCCTACATGTAAAAGCAGGTTTTGCGATGAGCTTCTTCGCCCGAACTTCTCTACACACAAGTTCCATATGCTGTCATTTGCTCTTATTCTCCATAAGTTTGCCGTACATTGCGTTATTAATTTACATGTAAAAGTCCTTCTCGAAAGCGTTCGTGGCCGCCTGGTGTTTCGCAGTATTCAAATGTGTATAAAGCTTCAGCTACGGCTTCTGCAGGAATTGAAGGACTCGGTAANCGCCTGGTGTTTCGCAGTATTCAAATGTGTATAAAGCTTCAGCTACGGCTTCTGCAGGAATTGAAGGACTCGGTAAACAGACTTCAGCTGTAACCCATGACCCAATGCTTGCTTCAAATCAACGTTATGTACAATATAATGAAGCTTGCTCTCCAGAGTCGTAATGAGTTTCGTTTGTTTGGACCTCAGGGGACACTCATTCACTGGCAAGAATGGAAGATACATATGCTCTTCGTGAAGAGCGCGATGGTACTTTACGTCTACCTCCAGTATGTAGCCGACATATCCATCGTCTANTACATATGCTCTTCGTGAAGAGCGCGATGGTACTTTACGTCTACCTCCAGTATGTAGCCGACATATCCATCGTCTACACATTAATCACATCTGTGTTTGTGCTGGTCCATTCAAAACTGTCATATGGGAGCGGCAGGGACATTGCCCACCCACATGAGTTATTGGCAATTACATAATGCAGGTAGGTAGATGGCTTGTCGGCATCGTACATNAGGACATTGCCCACCCACATGAGTTATTGGCAATTACATAATGCAGGTAGGTAGATGGCTTGTCGGCATCGTACATGTCTGGTATATGCCTATTGTTGGCAATCTCATGCTGCTTAATACATTGAGCCACCCTATCCCAGATACCAGCCCCAATAAACAGGTGGATATCATAGTCGCTAAGCTAGTCTAATTCCACCTGCATCTTGCTCAACATTGCATCAAACAAGAACCCGGGAGCACTAACATAGTGTACACAGTCGAGTCTTTGTGTGTGTAGAGAGACCCCTGGAAATTCTCAAAGATGTCGCACAGAATCAGCACAACCGTCTTCAGGTAGAGCTCTGAATAGTCCCAGAGGGTGCGACAGCTGAATGCNAGATGTCGCACAGAATCAGCACAACCGTCTTCAGGTAGAGCTCTGAATAGTCCCAGAGGGTGCGACAGCTGAATGCGTCCCAGACGGTTTGTGCGTGCTGATAGTCCTGTGCACTGACATTCCCCCCAATAAACCTATTATAGAATTGCTCTATAGCAGGTAACCAATGCTCGGCAAGCTTCTCCCACGAGCTAACATAATCGTAGGGGGTTAAGGCTTTCTGAGTTACCAGCTCTAGCTCGCGCTCTACCGTGAAGAAGCGAGATGTTGTGTGGAATTCACTGGATGGCACATTCTCAGCTAGCATTACCAGGCTGGCAGACATGAACCTTTACATATCGATGAACTGTATAGTGAACTTGTAGCCCAAACTCTTACTGAAGGTAATGAATTTCTCCTTGCTATTTGGAATAAAAATATGTCCTGGGATCGTAGCCAAGTTGCTTAATTATGAAATTGTCATCATAAGTTAAGTTATGGAAGAGTATCGGCAGTCTCTGAAGGGGGTGGGGCAACGAAGCTTGTTGCAGCTTTTACATGACGCCCCGATAAAACTGCCAGTAAAATGGTCATGGTCATGCACCTTTTGGTTGTTGCAGGTGAACATGCCAGAATAGTGGCAGCAGGTAGAGGCTAGAGCATAGCCAGCCTGTTCCTCATGCGTTAGTGCTCGCATAGGTTCAGACTGACTATATATGTCTTTAACCAGGAGGCCTATTCTAACCACCTCTTCCATGAAGTGGTTTGATTCACCTTCGCCCATGTAAACAGTTACACCTGGGGGTAGGCTGGTTGTCTTATAGGTGGGAATAATTGAATTGTCAACCTCAATGTATATGCCAAATAAATAGGGCTTGTGTTTTTGGTAACAATATGTGTAGGTCGTTTCCGGGATTGGCTGACNAAATAAATAGGGCTTGTGTTTTTGGTAACAATATGTGTAGGTCGTTTCCGGGATTGGCTGACACGTTTGCACAGGCACCAGCATTTTGCCTCGAAGTCTGTATATACTACGATAGGTACCTTATCGCCGTTCTGGTAATTTTTGAATTTGAGCACAGGCAGCCTGACATACCTGTCCAGCTGCGGCATGTCGGCGCGATCAGCTGTATGGTCATTGCAATACCCCCTGTGCTCAGCCAGAGTNCATACCTGTCCAGCTGCGGCATGTCGGCGCGATCAGCTGTATGGTCATTGCAATACCCCCTGTGCTCAGCCAGAGTATCGGCACCCACCAACCCGTCACATGTAGTTGATTATCATATGCGTTGAAACAACGTTTACAGATATCTAAATGCTTGGTGTGTGACGTCACGTGGGAACATACCAGTCGCGAGAAATTTAACATGTAACAATAGTGCGAGATCTGGTCCTCCGCTGTGGTGAGCAGCAGCAAATCAACGGGCTTGGCCAGTTCATCATCTGTCACCCATATTGGTACTACCTTCATATTCTCATCGAGTCCGTATATGTTGACGTTGAAACCCCGCATCAGCTCTCTCAAAGGATGATATTTGCCATAGAAGGTGTGGGAAAATATATGGTAGAAATATCGAAGCGTGCCTCCAGCCTGAAGTACTGCCGGTTGACGCACTGTGGATGCCCCCTCTACAAAGCGTGCCAGTATCGCCCATTTAAAGCACTGCAGGTCAGCGTTGTGCAGGTTGATGATCGCCCGTTTCTCCGCTCAACCTACAAGCAAGGGAATATACGAGGAGACTCTAAGAAAGGCGAGCTTGTTTAAGCGTAACTGGACTCTTTCACTGCAGTAAGAGTCCAGCCGCTACCCTTCTCAATAATGTCAGTCTCCTCCACGCAGATATTGGCAATGGCAGCCGACACAGACACCTCTATGTCGGCTACATTAAATAAAGAGAGGCATGATTTCCATCTTAAAGGCACGACGATCCTCCTCGCCCGCATGAGGTTCCGGTTTACCATATATGCACTCGAGAAATATATTAAACTTGACCACTGCCTGTGCCTTGATTTCCTGCTCTAGTTGGCCTATTATATTCGGTTTCATTGCCTCGAGGTACCCTCGAGGTATTCTCGGAGACGTAAGTTTTAATTATGCCTCTGAACACGCTTGCAACCTACACAAACCTATANTAATTATGCCTCTGAACACGCTTGCAACCTACACAAACCTATACTAGTTACTTTCAAGTGCCGCAACGTGATGGGTCGGCTGCAGGCTTGTCACTCTCGCTCGCTTCGACGGCCGGGAGGTTGATGTGGCAGCANTATTATATTCGGTTTCATTGCCTCGAGGTACCCTCGAGGTATTCTCGGAGACGTAAGTTTTCATTATGCCTCTGAACACGCTTGCAACCTACACAAACCTATACTAGTTGCTTTCAAGAGCCGCAACGTGATGGGTCGGCTGCAGGCTTGTCACTCTCGCTCGCTTCGACGGCCGGGAGGTTGATGTGGCAGCANTGCCGCAACGTGATGGGTCGGCTGCAGGCTTGTCACTCTCGCTCGCTTCGACGGCCGGGAGGTTGATGTGGCAGCACCAGTACACTTTGCGCTATGTGCACGAAGCCTATCGGTCCTGGTAATTTGCCGGCCGCAGTTCCCACGTACCCTTGATGGATCAGCAGGGTTCGCCCAACAAATACGTTCATTGCGCCGGGCATCACAAGAGTGCGTGAAGCCCTCATTACAGAATGTACAGTTGAGCGAAGCTGCATGCCTGATCAGCCCTGCTCATGTTATACTATGTTCGGCAAGCATGTCTGTGCGGTTGAAGGGGACACCAGACCTATCGGAAAGATGTGAGGCAGGCTGCGGGAATGGATTTAGTTAGCAATTACGCTCGTGATGCAATCCATAATGAGGAAACGTAAACATCCGGTCGCAAAAACCACACTGTAATGCAGGTCTGCATATAATGGGAACGGAAGGGGGGTAAGCAATACAGTTGAGGAAGGAGACAATGCCGGTGAACTAGACTGCGACGAATCCATTCCACTAGTATTATATGTATATATATACTAATATATATCAATTCAGGTACGTGGCAGGCATCCTAGACCAGGAGATATCCTATGACAAATCAAAACGGTTCTACGATAGTTAGCAAATATGTGAGTAAATATATATACATTTATATAACAAAACTAAATAGAAAAGTGAGTTCACCAGGGCTCGAACACAGGAGTGATGTTATATTTAAATAGAAGGATATATGTTCTACGGGAGAGAAATGCTTTGTATGGTAATAGTGGAGAGTATCTCCATGTCAATATGAAATGGACTAGCAGCAAGGACGACTGAGAGACTATATGACGTGTGAGCAACTGAATGTATGCAGAGCTACACGGCAGTTCAAGGCCTCCTAAACGATAAAAACGCTTAAAGTTTTAATTACCTATATGCTGGCCTAACACCATCATACAGATATATGCTAATATGTGAAATAAACAATTAACGACTGCTGGGAAGTGGTGTGTGTGAACACCCATACCATTATGTTAAAAGTTATAGCCGAGAATGAATTACGCTCTGTTTCTTTAATACTGAACGTCTTCGTATACATACCCCCTACCTAAAATACTCACCAACAGACGAAACACACTTACCTCTAAAGAAGAGAGATGTTGTATGAAGTATCAAGTGCAGATATCAGCCTGATACTGACACGGGACGTGTATAGCTAACACGCAGAGCACGGTAGGTATTATAGCTGTAACCGTGAGGACCCTGGACATGTAGCAAGACACGAAGAGCTCAGCAGTTCATACACGATTAAATGTTTAGGAATATAGGAAAGATATATATACTCCTTCCCAAAGGAGTGTAATCTGGAGAGAGTATTAGGATGGTAATAACAAGTGTTATCTAACAATTACAAGTGTTATCTAACACCATCCAGAACGACTGTAGGATAGATGGTCCCTGGCTAAAATCCGTAACATCTCTCATCCCCAGCCCCAGTTACAAATGCAAATATATGGAATTTTACCTACTGTATCTGAACAACTAAGTGTACTTGCGAGTACACCATCATAGATATATTTTAAAATTGTAATGTGATTGAATATGAAATACCATGTGGAATTTTACACATGAACAACTAAAGCATACTTGNATATTTTAAAATTGTAATGTGATTGAATATGAAATACCATGTGGAATTTTACACATGAACAACTAAAGCATACTTGTAAGTACTCCATCATAGTTATAAGTTAAAACTGTAACGTAATAGATTTTTACCTACCTTATCTGAACAACTAAAGCGTACTGGTGATTTTCATTCCATCATAGTCATATGTTAAAACTGTAACGTAATAAAATATTAAATACCATATGGAATTTTACACATGAACAACTAAAGCATACTTGCGAGTACTCCATCATAGTTATATGCTAAAACGGTAATGTAATTTCAGAAACATAATTTATTTTGATATTCACATAACATTAACATCCAAATAAGTCTGTAATGTATTTAGATTAAAGTACACCTGCTAGTATTTTTACCATCTCACAAAGATATATTTTCTAGCACAAAATAATGTGTACTGTGTTTTTAATATACTAGCATGTTTTGTTTCGTATATGTATGTGTTCTTGTCATCCAACAGAAATAAGAACTGAGATAGTTTCAGAACACATATATATTAACGTATATATTATACATTGTTTTTAAGTAACAACTTTGTGCTGTATTACACATATACTCTTTCTGCAATTAATACACCTAACACATCAAGATAACCGCTTTACCACAAGCAAATATAAAAACTTTTTCAATTTCTACACATTATTAGTCCAAGAAAATATTTATATACACATTTTTTTTGGTTTCACATCAAGATATCCTTATACTAAAATTACCACAAGTAAATATAAAATATTTTTCAATTAATATAAAAACACTGAATGTATTAACATAAGCAATATATATTCAATTAAAACAACACAAAATAAGATGTATATTTGATACAAAATAAATTAAATTTATTTCATATATTGCATACAATTTTTTTTTCTCACTATACCTTCGAAAGCAGAGTAGTGAAAAGTTGCTGCAGTAATGTCTTTCAATCGGCAACTGTTAATTTACATACGTCCTGAAGTGAAGAATTGCCGCAATTCAGACAGGCGTTGGCTGACATTGTCATACGTGACGTTCTGTGATGAGGAACAGCTTTTACTATCAAGGACTTGACAGCTGGCATAGATTTTACAGCAGCATGCTTCTTACGTTTGACGGCCGGCAGCTGGACGTCCTCCTTAGTAATGTCAATTACAGCAGCAGAATTGGCAGGAACTGTAGGTTCAGCTAGCACCAAAGAGTCTTGAGAAAGGTGAATTCTTATTGCATCGTGCAATAAAGCGCGAGTTATCACCTCATCCGAACCACATGGCAGGGGAGTGTCTGTTCGCATATAGTTAAAGACACACCTCCCCAGAATATTACATTCGACCATCTGCTGACAGCGCTCGTACAATGTTGGGTTGTGTGCAGGCAGCCAATGTGCTATACCATCACACTGTTCGCTGTACATTCTTGGCTCATAAGCGGTCTCGCCATCACAGACATAGGTTATGCTGCTGTTACCAGGCGTAGCACTATTGTAGGCTGCCTCTGGGCGAAATAGTACATTCATCTTGAGCTCACTAGTGTCGACTGGTAGGAAAACATTGTGTTTATATATCATCTATACTGCGTCGACATTACTTCAGAGCTTGTTGAACAATAACAGTCAAATACATGCATAAATGATGTACATTATCTGACAACATTTACACTTGCTGTGACATGTCATTTCACCCTCAGCTATACTGCTGCTGTTTGCTTCAACATTCATGCTGTTGTAACTGTTTTATTAACCTTCACTTATAAACAGTTTCAATTGAAGACACAACATACTTTAGCAGCGCAGGGTAAAACATACGTGCTGCCACATTCTTCCAGCGTGTATGTATGTGGCCTGTACATTCTTCGGTCCAGCAGTACGTTGATCCAGTATCAACTTCTCGCAATGTAAAGTGCACAGTTTTGTTCTCGGTGCTCAGTTCTGTAATGTCTTCACATTCAGTATGTACTGCGAGAATACGTCCGTTTTCAGGTAGCTCACTCTTGGGTCGGAGATTGTAGACAGCACACTGGTCAGGCTTGTAGCAGGGTAGAATATCATAATAAAAATTATCGCAGGTATCCTGTAAACTCCAATAATGATGTTCAGAGTCGCATTTTTGTACTTGCTCGTGTTCAAGCTCTGGTTTAAACACGACTCTTCTATATCTGGTAAAGTATTTCTCGTACATATTCACACCTTCCGGCAGAAATGTCACACAGTTATGTATGTTAAACGCAATGCACGTGACGTTAGTTCTCTGCTCAACGAAACACTGATGACTACTGCAGCTCTACTTGTTGCTCTACTTATATTGTAGCCAGGTACACCTCGCATGTTAACGGTGAACACATTGTCCTCCGCATAACTTTACCTCTGTTTGTGTGTGTGGTATGACGGTCGCCGGTACAGCACTCGGTCCAGTGGATAATTACACTGTTAGCATTGTAAAGTTCATATGTAATTGCATGATTAAACCAAACCTGGCGTATATACTCTTCATCTGTTTGCGCTAAAATGGTACTGAGTAAGCAAGGCAGCTTCATTTCAGGTCTTAGGTGATACACAGCACATGACACTACATTACATGGTACCGAGATAAAACTATTATCCTTGGCACGATATGCCCAGTGTTCAAGACTGTAACAAGATTCTACCTGCGATGGTTGGCCGGGTGGTTTTAAGTGCACAAGTCTGTATCCTACAGTGACTTCACCCTCATACATGCCAAGTTATAAAATTACTACTAGAGCCTCGTGATTTAAAAAAGTTACACACGCAATAAGCCAGGAATCGTCCGCAACTATGTTATACATTCTTAAGAAAATTCTACTACATATATCGATCTCCCATTGTCAGTAGACTTGATGCTGGCATAGCTGAATTGTACTGTTGCGGCATTAAGCTTAATCATATCGTCATCTGATATGAGTTAGATGTAACGTGTAGGCAGTCAGATACGCAACTCATCACCTAACATACATGTTATACATTTACCGTATACTGTCTCGGTGTTTTTTAGTACCTGGTAGCATTGTCACTGTGTTTAATTACTTTTCGCAGGCGTTGTGGCATATAAGCAATTATTTTCCTGGTACATTCGGAGCCAATCTTACTCCATTCTTCCTTGAACCTTTTCCCTAATTCTTTTGTGGACCAAATTGTTGTAGTACATATTCTTCTTTTGAGTTCATCAAAATGATTTTCTATGGGATTCAGGTCGGGTGATTGAGGAGGTGTGTTAATGACTTTGGGACAGTTATACAAAAGCCAGCTCTTGACAAAGTACGACTTTTGTTTTGGGTCATTATCTTGGTAGATCTTAAACGTGTTCTTAATGCCCAGATTATCAGCCCTCTTGTGTAGGATTGCTTTCAGGATGTTGAGATAGTCTTCATTTTTCAATGTTCCATCGACACGTTNTTATCAGCCCTCTTGTGTAGGATTGCTTTCAGGATGTTGAGATAGTCTTCATTTTTCAATGTTCCATCGACACGTTGAGCCTCTCCAACAACTGCTGAAGATATACAGCCCCAGATCATAATATTACATCCACTATGTTTCACAGTAGGTTGTATGATCCCAGGTTTTAGCTCCTCGTTTGGCTTGCGCCATACTTTTACCCTGCCATCTGAACCAACCGCATTACATTTCGTCTCAGCAGCAAAAATAACATAATTCCACCAGCATTCATTTTTGTCAGCGTGGTATTTTGCGAAGGTAANTTATCAGCCCTCTTGTGTAGGATTGCTTTCAGGATGTTGAGATAGTCTTCATTTTTCAATGTTCCATCGACACGTTCAGCCTCTCCAACAACTGCTGAAGATATACAGCCCCAGATCATAATATTACATCCACTATGTTTCACAGTAGGTTGTATGATCCCAGGTTTTAGCTCCTCGTTTGGCTTGCGCCATACTTTTACCCTGCCATCTGAACCAACCGCATTAAATTTCGTCTCAGCAGCAAAAATAACATAATTCCACCAGCATTCATTTTTGTCAGCGTGGTATTTTGCGAAGGTAANAATTTCGTCTCAGCAGCAAAAATAACATAATTCCACCAGCATTCATTTTTGTCAGCGTGGTATTTTGCGAAGGTAAGTCGTTTTCTTCTATTCGCCTCATTAATGAAAGGCTTCTTTCTAGATACACTGCAATTATATCCTGCTCTTCTGATAACGCATCTTATAGTTTCTGGATGGACGTTATTTCCACATACATTGAGTACCTCCGTGGTAAATTTGCAAGCCCTAATTTTCGGATCTTTCGTTATTTTCCTGACTACTAGACGTTCTTCTCTCTCGTTTAGTTTCTTTGGCTGTCCTTTTTGAGATATCAAATCTATTCTGTCTTCCTTCTGAAACCTCCTTACGATCTCTCCAACAATGTACCTCGGCAGATTCAAGTGCTCCGCAATTTCCCGTTGAGATTTCTTCTTTGAATGATAAAAAATAAACAACTGCCGCTGTTCAAACGCTGTATTCTTGCCCCTACGTCCTATTTTCCGGACTGACGCAGCCAACAGAGCTACCCAATACAAACTCGCAGCGAAGAGAGCGTGACGGGAATGACACGAGGTACGAACGCAATGTGCATCATGCTTGTGCCAAGCGTCCACTACAACTGGACGAATATTAAAGTGACGTACTTATGAAGCACGCGAGGACAAAATATTGTGTTTGCACTGCTCATTTAAGTTATTGCCTAGTATTGCATTTCATTTAAAGCACACAAGAATGATTGCGCCATATGTATTACGATTTTCTTTATTTCTTATGTAACATAAGGCCACGAAACTGCGATAATCATAGGTGGCCGAATATTAATGTGAGTCACTGTATATATATACATTTATATTTATATATATTCGAGTCACATTATTATCATTACCTGTTAGTATCCACAGAGTATCCGGCCTTCGCAGCACGGACAGCAGCTAGACGATCTGGCAGTGACTCAGTCAGGTGCTGATAGGTTTCCACGGATATCCGGAGTCATGCTGACTGCAATGCGCCCTAAACTCTTGAAGGGTGCNAGTCAGGTGCTGATAGGTTTCCACGGATATCCGGAGTCATGCTGACTGCAATGCGCCCTAAACTCTTGAAGGGTGCGTAGCAGAGGAGAGAGACAGCAAACACGACGATAGAGGTGGTCCCACATATGATCAAATTGATTAAGATCGGGGCTGTTTGGGGGCCAGGGACGAACTTTAAAGTCTTGATCGTGCTTTTCCAGCCACGTGCGGACACTTATAGCTGTGTGGCAAGTCGCATTATCGTGCTGGATGATCCCATCCTCCCGAGGAAAGACAATAATCATATACTGGTCGACGTGATCTCCGATGATGGATTCATAACCAAATCGATCAAGAGTACCTCCACGGATGATAGGACCTAGAGAATACCACGAGAACATTCCCCAGACTATAACACGGCCTCCACCGCCTTGTGTTCGTCCATCAACGGATGCAGGGTGTCGGTTCTACAACGTTTCTCAATGGACACGCTAACGTCTATCCATTCTCTGCAGCTGATAACGTGACTCGTCGAAGAAGGCTACCCGTCACCGATTAGCAGCGGCCCAATCCCCATACTGTCGATAATTCTATTCGTTTTCGTTGAGGTACCTGNTGCTACCCGTCACCGATTAGCAGCGGCCCAATCCCCATACTGTCGATAATTCTATTCGTTTTCGTTGAGGTACCTGTGTTAGCATGGGTGCAGTCACCCTCCGTCTAATACGGAGCCCCATTCGCAGAAGGGTTCGCTGAACTGTTGCGGTATGCACGTGTCTGCAAGCCCCATGGTTCATTTGGACGGCGAGTTGTTCCACTGTAGCCTGTCGGTTGGCCTTCACGCACCTTCATAATCGTCGGTCACCGCGGACATTAATGGCGCGTGGAGCTCCGCAGTTTCCACAACGATTATTCCCAACAGTGCCATTCGTCCACTCACGACACACCTTTACCACAGAGGCACGCGGACAGTTCACATATGTCGCTGTTTCCGAAATGCTGCCTTCCTTGGCCCGAAAGCCGATGATGATCCCTTTCTACAACTCGGTTAAACCGCTTGCCTTACCCATAAAAGCAGGAAGCGCACTGTGTACAGCCAACCTGTCGGTCGCATTATATACCAACTTCACCAGCCCACGTCACAGGCCATACATAATGGTCTATGCGCTGCAGATGGAACTTCTAGCAGGTGGTCATAATAATATGATTCGAATGTGTGTGTGTGAAAATTTCAAATAAAAAAAAAAAAAAATCATGCAAATCCTTTTTTACGTTAGTCCTAGAAGAATTCTTAAAAATTGCTTTTTAGAAGGTGAATCAATAAGCTTCTGAGTGCTTATAATATACCAAACTTGCTAAATATTTTTGTATCTCTCTGTCTATATCTTCAGTCACTGAGTAGGACACTTGATCAGCAAAAATTAAAATAGTTGTATTTTATTTACGCCCTGTGGCACAGTAAAGTCAAAGACTTCCCACAGTCTGAGTGAAGCGAACGTTGTCTACTTGCAGGAAGTGAACGGATGAAACTCCGTGTACCTTGGCTAACAAGGGCGGAGGGCGAAGGAATGAAAGGAGTTGCCAGACTGCAAGCACGTTCAGTAGCGGGATGATACCCAACTCGAAGCCGTGAATAATTCAGTTTCTGCTCTGTTGATCGATGAGGCAAGCTTGCCTATCTACTCCGTTCCCGGCTGACCTCACCCCAACAAAGAGATATTTTGCGGCCGACGCGGGGATCCTACCCTGCCGCTTCCTCTCCGCTCCAATAAACCTGTCACATATGGGTAAAACGAATAATATTGGCGATGACAACTTTTAAGTAATGTTTAAAGCTGTTTCAAATACTTAAAACATTACCTACACTATAAAAATATAAATTCGAGCCGTTATGTATATATATATATAGATCTATATTTATATGTTTATATTGCGGCGCGCAAATTAAATTAAATTTTTGGGTGTGAGTTTGAAACTCCGTCGGATACTAGTTTTTTTTCATTACATATTACATGCCGATAATAACGTCTCACGTAAAGAAAAAACTGCGTTTTGCAAACGGTTAATAATTTTCTTGACTAGACCATCGCTTTTAAGAAAATTAATGAAACTACTCCAATAAGCAGTGAAATAATGTAAAGGCCAACAGTAACACAGCAATATTAAGATGTGCTAGTTAATTTGTTTTATGGGCCTACGTAAGTTACTGACTTGTAGGAATTCATATTTACTGTTCGAACCACACATTGTGCACCCATAGAGTGTGTAAAATGGTACGCGAACTTCTGTCGTGTAATATGAATCTTCCATGGTGGCTCATATAGTGGCTGGTATACCTGCTCGTGCACCAGGGATTATAGAAGCTTGTACAAAACCAAGTACGGCTGGATGTATCGTGTAATATCGGCTTTAAGCGCACACCTGGCTAGAGACAGCGTCAGCATCAGTCACAAAGACCACCCCCGTCATATCCACTGCTTGCTGCTCAGCAAGACCGCTCACAGCTTGCCATGTAAAACCCTGTATTACGCCACAATATTATATTTTGTTTACTTTCATCATTCAGCTGTATCAATTTTAATTTTGGGAGGCTGATATAATTTCAGTCGATACCATAACCACCGAATTCCATCAAAGTCAATGATACCCACGCCACACAATATGGACCCGCGGTGGACGAGGGGTTTGCAGTTCATAACGTCGCCAATACTTCCGTTCACACACATCCGTTATAGTAGGAGAGTTGGCGAACATTTTAGGGTAGGAATTTGAGGCACAGTAAAAATGTGTGTAACACTTCTTCTCCAATGTCTGAATAGAGAATCGAGCACCTGTCTGAGAGGTTGTGGGACCTAGCTAATCCATAAAGTTTTGAATTTGCAAAAATTATTTGCAAAAAATATCCCTGAGGCACTATGCAATTTTAATACATTTAAATTTAACATTTAATTAAACAAAAAAAAANATTTGCAAAAAATATCCCTGAGGCACTATGCAATTTTAATACATTTAAATTTAACATTTAATTAAACAAAAAAAAAATACAGATTATTTAGCCGGGTTTAAAATGTTGCCAGACTGTTAAAAATAGTATTTCATGAATATTGGAAAAATATATTTGATGCACGTTGGAATTTACACAAAATATTCATTGTACTCAGAAAATTATATTTATGAAAGGACAGGCCATTTTGATGGGTTTTTATACCTGCCAGGTGATAGAGAATGTTTTGTGTGAGTGCGAGTGAGCAGCGTTATGAGTAGGTTTGAGTGTGAGAGAGAGCGTATATCGACGGCCAGCTAGAATGAAACGTTCTGCGTTGTGATTGGCCGTCCGAGATATCACACGAATCAGGGTACTCGTGCAGTTGTTAGAAACATTTTGGAGTAGATAAAAGATTTTCATTCGTTGCAGTTTATTTTGTTTTTTAGAATTTTTGAATTTTCTTTAAATAAATGGAAGAGATAAGATGTATCTGTGTTGATACGCAATATAACTTAATAAATAAATTGTTTTTTATTCTTGTTTGTTCTCTGACTAACCCTCTGTTTGTTTCATTTCAATGTATTGTTAATTATTATAATTAAAAAAATTGTGATTGACGGTCTTCAGTGCAGAAATAATGAACGCAATGTTTGTAACATTTATGAAATTATGGTTTTGTAACTAATAAAAAAAAAGAATGAAAAAAATAACTACATTTAAATACTTATATTAACAAAAACATTACATTGGTATAAAAAATATTTAATTGTTTTCTTATTCATCGTCAGCATTTGTTATTTCTTAATCAACGGTATAATCTTCGCCAGAGNAAAAAATATTTAATTGTTTTCTTATTCATCGTCAGCATTTGTTATTTCTTAATCAACGGTATAATCTTCGCCAGAGTTGAACTTTCTCTGGCTCTTGTTAATTGTCTGAAAATAAAAAAAAAATGTATTCAATAAATAATAAAATGAATAATGCAATTATACAAGAAAAGAGTTCTGTAATGTGCCTGTAACTTTTTCATCGGTGTTCTCGAGACTTTTATTTATAATCTCATCTAATACTAATTGCGGCATACAATCTCCATCAAACCAATGAAAATCTAATTCACTGTCCTGTCTTTGCCGCTCATTTCTCTCAGGTGTTAACTACTTGGGTAACTCACATGTGCATTCCGCCAAATACTTGTAATATATTGAGATCTTAAGGGCGGTTGATGTAATTCAACTTTGCATGGTGGCAAAGTGCAGAATCACAATTGTTTAAAGTTTTTTAAAAAGCTATTCTTCACTGTTAGCTTTATTAGTTAAGCAGAACATTTGAAATCGCGTTTTATATATATCTNTTTTTTAAAAAGCTATTCTTCACTGTTAGCTTTATTAGTTAAGCAGAACATTTGAAATCGCGTTTTATATATATCTGTAATATATAATTATATTAAAAGAAATAAAGCACGTTATTCAGTTAGTAAATGAAGCCTTATTTTAATAAATAATAACATTAAAGTTTAAATTATTTACAATCAATATTAGTTAAAATAAGGCTTGCAAACATATTTTCTAGAAAATACATAAATTACATTTCCTATATTTTAACGAATACAGAAATTAATTTCAATAAACTTATATTTTAACATTTATATATTTTTTATAATTTCCAAAATAATTGAATTATTTGTGTTTTTGCGGTTTAAAGTTTTTTCATTCCATATATTGAGACAACTGTAAATATTCAAGCAGGTACTCATTTCATAGCCAACTAGAAGCAACATCTATTTAATCGAGATATACAATACGAAAGCCCGCAAATAAAATAATAAATGATTTTATATAAAAACTATTTTACTATATATAGTGTTTTCGTGCATCGTATATACAGGATTTATCCTAGTTAGGCGATCTGACTGTTTTACGTTATTTATTATTATATTATACATAATAAAGTGTAATATTTTACTATACCTAATGAAAAAGAAGGTACACAGGACATTCTTGAAGCGTTTTCGTCGTAAAACTTCTTCATAAAAGCGAGGCAATTTGTAAAGCAGTAGGTGTGATAACCCTTCTCTGAATTAACCCTAGGTGGTAAACAATGTCTTTGTATTTTAACCCATGTCTTTGCCGAATTTTCAGCACTTCACTGCTCTTTTAAGGGTTTTTTCAATTAACAAAATTATTTTTTCACCACTTTTTTTTTTACATATAACACAAAGTGATTTATTTCCTTCCAAAGAAAATAACTTAATAATGCAAATAAATTAGAAAAACTGTGATTGCACGTGTTTTACTACGAATGAGCACCTTTTAACTACTCCGAAATTTCCCTTGCAACTGCATGTGTACTCTGAATCATGTGATCTCTCAGATGGCCAATCACAACGCAGAACGTTTCATTCTAGCTGGCCGCCGATATACGCTGCCTCTTACACTCAAACCTACCCATAACGATGATTACTCGCACTCACATAAAACATTCTCTATTACCTGGCAGTTAAAAAACCCATCAGAATGGCCTGTCTTTTTATAAATATAATTTTTTGAGTACAATGGTTATACTGTATACATTTCAACGTGCCTCAAATATTTTTTTCAATATTTATGAGATAATATTTTGAAACCGTCTGGCAATATTTTTAATCCCGACCAAATAATCTGGCTTTTATTTATTTTGCTTAATTAAATGTTTAACTTAAAGGTATTAAAATTTCAAAGTGCCTCATGGTTTTTTTTTGCAAATACATTTTTTAAATTTGAATATTTAAGGGTTGGTGAGGTCCCACAACCACTCAGAGCCAGGTGTTCGATTTTCTATTCAGACATTGGAAAAGAAGTGTTACACAAATTTTCACTGTGCCTCAAATACCTATCCAAAATGTTCGCCATCTCTCGGGCTATAATGGTAGTGCAATGATGAAGGAAATATAAAGAAGGATTAGGTACTCACTCTGTAGAGTCTCACCTTATAGGAAAATTACCTTAATATGACGTGGTACATACAGACGCTGAACTCTTTTATTGAAGTTTACAGGTTTATGGAAGCCAATATATAAAAATCCTAAATTAGAGTGCCTCTCTACTTCGTGAGTAAATATTTTTTCGGAATGGTACTATGCATTCGTTTAAGGCGATATCCTAAGCCTTACTAAAACCTGTAAACTTATAGAGTAAAAATAATAGCTAGAAAGTTATGTATCTCTTTGGTAAATATATCCTCACACAAGCAGCAAGAAATGTGTTCTAGGATTGCCGATCCTCATATTTCTATAATTGCTTTCAAAATCCTGTAGATTTTCATTGATGTCTTCAGTGTTATGTACCACAACCTCTTGAAAGTACTCAAATTATTCGTGGAACGAAAATAAAACCATATTTTATAACTAATTTATGTGCTTAAATAATAATCTTTAAATAAATATATAGATATTTTATATTATTATTTAAACTACTATTAGTTTAAAAAAATGTTTGGCTTTAATACAAATCCTAGAATAGGGTGTGATGTAGCGTAAGATAACGAACTCCAAATTGTCACATCGTCCGAAAGGTTCTAAAGGCTACACTAGGTTTAAAGAGAAAATTTGTTTATTGATTATATTTATTTATTTGTAGTTGTGTGGACGCCAACCACTCAAGGCTTTTATACAGAACAGCACAGGATTGGAAATTGAAAGGGTGAACTTGCAGGAACTGCACCAGTATTCGGCTGGAGTGGGGATGGGAATACCACTTTGGAGAAAAACCACCCTTAGCGCAGCTGGTCGGGATCGAACCTACGAACTCCCCAATACAAGTCATTCACTCTATCACATGACCAAACACGCTCGGAAACTGCAAACAGAAGGATGAAGCACCGACAGTCATCCCAAATCGGTATTTGTAACGCTCCGATTATGGAGACAGCAGAACGTAACACAAAAGCGCGTAGAGTCCATTCACGATTACGTTCAACTTTTCTGAAGTCTTGCTAAAGTTATACTTCCTAGTTATTCCTCTGCTCCGTACAAACAATATTGTTTAACCTAGTCTCGAAAATTACAGCAAAAGTGCAACGAACCGTATTCGTGCACAGTCAGTGTAATAATATTTGCGTAAGTACTTTTCTTTACCAATACACCTAGGTACTATTCACTGATCTTATTCACGTTACTAAAAAGTTAAATATTATAATTTATAAATAGCGTGGCGGCAGCATGCCGACACATAAGAAAGGTAGTCCGTCTCTTCATCCTCTAATTGAAAACGTACTCCAAAATTCTAAAAAAAGCAGACACCCCACTGTCAGGTGGTAGGAATGCAATCAATTGGGTTTGTGAAAGCAATTGGTAACATTTTTAGTTTTCCNAATGCAATCAATTGGGTTTGTGAAAGCAATTGGTAATTTTTTTAGTTTTCGGTGTATATTTGGGGTCCAAGATATGTTGATTCAATTTCAATATTGCCTCATATTTATATGTAGAGATTATTTATATAGACAAAATAAATATATACTAAACATGGTCACCAAAAATAAATACAAAATTATTATTTAAAAACCCATCAAAATATTTACAAGAAAAAAACACTCAGCTATGCAGATATATGCATAGCATAAATTTGGAATATGAAAGTTACATGAAAGTATTAAAGGAAACCCCGTAAGGAAGGTTAAAACATTATTTTGTAACATGATTGAGAAGCCTCCTCCCCTTCACCCCGGAAACAGAGTTCATCCTACGTAAGTCCCTCTCTGCTTCTCTGTCAAAAAACAATAATTCAACCCTTATGTCTCTTTCAAGCTTCGCTCTCGAACATTTTTGCACGTTCATGAAGTAAAGACAGCGCCTCACGGCGATATAACATGCTTCACGCACGCCTACAGNTCGCACTCACATAAAACATTCTCTATTACCTGGCAGTTAAAAAACCCATCAGAATGGCCTGTCTTTTTATAAATATCATTTTTTGAGTACAATGGTTATACTGTATACATTTCAACGTGCCTCAAATATTTTTTTCAATATTTATGAGATAATATTTTGAAACCGTCTGGCAATATTTTTAATCCCGACCAAATAATCTGGCTTTTATTTATTTTGGTTAATTAAATGTTTAACTTAAAGGTATTAAAATTTCAAAGTGCTTCATGGTTTTTTTTTTGCAAATACATTTTTTTAATTTGAATATTTAAGGGTTGGTGAGGTCCCACAACCACTCAGAGCCAGGTGTTCGATTCTCTATTCAGACATTGGAAAAGAAGTGTTACACAAATTTTCACTGTGCCTCAAATACCTATCCAAAATGTTCGCCATCTCTCGGGCTATAATGGTAGTGCAATGATGAAGGAAATATAAAGAAGGATTAGGTACTCACTCTGTAGAGTCTCGCCTTATAGGAAAATTACCTTAATAGGACGTGGTACATACAGACGCTGAACTCTTTTATTGAAGTTTACAGGTTTATGGAAGCCAATATATAAAAATCCTAAATTAGAGTGCCTCTCTACTTCGTGAGTAAATATTTTTTCGGAATGGTACCATGCATTCGTTTGAGGCGATATCCTAAGCCTTACTAAAACCTGCAAACTTATAGAGTAAAAAAAATAGCTAGAAAGTTATGTATCTCTTTGGTAAATATATCCTCACACAAGCAGCAAGAAATGTGTTCTAGGATTGCCGATCCTCATATTTCTATAATTACTTTCAAAATCCTGTAGATTTTCATTGATGTCTTCAGTGTCATGTACCACAACCTCTTGAAAGTACTCAAATTATTCGTGGAACGAAAATAAAACCATATTTTATAACTAATTTATGTGCTTAAATAATAATCTTTAAATAAATATATAGATATTTTATATTATTATTTAAACTATTATTAGTTTAACAAAATGTTTGGCTTTAATACAAATCCTTGAATAGGGTGTGATGTAGCGTAAGATAACGAACTCCAAATTGTCACATCGTCCGAAAGGTTCTAAAGGCTACACTAGGTTTAAAGAGAAAATTTGTTTATTGATTATATTTATTTATTTGTAGTTGTGTGCACGCCAACCACTCAAGGCTTTTATACAGAACAGCACAGGATTGGAAATTGAAAGGGTGAACTTGCAGGAACTGCACCAGTATTCGGCTGGAGTGGGGATGGGAATACCACTTTGGAGAAAAACCACCCTTAGCGCAGCTGGTCGGGATCGAACCTACGAACTCCCCAATACAAGTCATTCACTCTATCACATGACCAAACACGCTCAGAAACTGCAAACAGAAGGATGAAGCACCGACAGTCATCCCAAATCGGTATTTGTAACGCTCCGATTATGGAGACAGCAGAACGTAACACAAAAGCGCGTAGAGTCCATTCACGATTACGTTCAACTTTTCTGAAGTCTTGCTAAAGTTATACTTCCTAGTTATTCCTCTGCTCCGTACAAACAATATTGTTTAACCTAGTCTCGAAAATTACAGCAAAAGTGCAACGAACCGTATTCGTGCACAGTCAGTGTAATAATATTTGCATAAGTACTTTTCTTTACCAATACACCTAGGTACTATTAACTGATCTTATTCACGTTACTAAAAAGTTAAATATTATAATTTATAAATAGCGTGGCGGTAGCATGCCGACACATAAGAAAGGTAGTCCGTCTCTTCATCCTCTAATTGAAAACGTACTCCAAAATTCTAAAAAAAGCAGACACCCCACTGTCAGGTGGTAGGAATGCAATCAATTGGGTTTGTGAAAGCAATTGGTAATTTTTTTAGTTTTCGGTGTATATTTGGGGTCCAAGATATGTTGATTCAATTTCAATATTGCCTCATATTTATATGTAGAGATTATTTATATAGACAAAATAAATATATACTAAACATGGTCACCAAAAATAAATACAAAATTATTATTTAAAAACCCATCAAAATATTTACAAGAAAAAAACACTCAGCTATGCAGATATATGCATAGCATAAATTTGGAATATGAAAGTTACATGAAAGTATTAAAGGTAACCCCGCAAGGAAGGTTAAAACATTATTTTGTAACATGATTGAGAAGCCTCCTCCCCTTCACCCCGGAAACAGAGTTCATCCTACGTAAGTCCCTCTCTGCTTCTTTGTCAAAAAACAATAATTCAACCCTTATGTCTCTTTCAAGCTTCGCTTTCGAACATTTTTGCACGTTCATGAAGTAAAGACAGCGCCTCACGGCGATATAACATGCTTCACGCACGCCTACAGAAGGTCTTGATGACTAAATTAAAAGGGGTGAGGGGGAGGGCGACTCGTCGAGGAAGTCAGCGAGCCGGCCCGCGTTCAGTATATCACCAGCTCGCACGCCGGCCAGCGGCAACGGCCCGAGCGAGTGCAACGGGGCACTCGCACCCAGGTAAGACACCAGGTCAATGACGTTGCCAGGCAACCCACGTAGTATCTGCTAGAACAGCAATGATGGTACGGGTTTTCTTCAAACCAGTGCTCGTGTTTATGTGATACCCTCACAATCAAATGTACATAAATGTTCAGATTATTAAAATATGAGGTACTTTTATGTTATTTAAGTATAAAACGCGTGCGATACATGACATACTTAGGAAACCACCAAGCACCTCATGATTGGGGTGTTTTTTCGAAGGTTTTATTCAAAAAGTGTGACGATATCTCGAAAGGACTACAAAATATGCAAACGAAATGTGANGATCAGTTTATTAAAATATGAGGTACTTTTATGTTTTTTAAGTATAAAACGCGTGCGATACTTAGGAAACCACCAATCACCTCATGATTGGGGTGATTTTTCGAAGGTTTTATTCAAAAAGTGTGAAGATATCTCGAAAGGACTACAAAATATGCAAATGAAATGTGAAACACTCAATATTCCATTAACCCAGGTAATATGAACTATCGCAAACCTAACATACTATACTAACACCATCCACAACTGCTTTCATTAGTGTGCTAACTCTGATACACAACACGCTAAAATGCCAAGATAAAAAATAATGCAAGAGCAAAAAGCAAAACTAATGTTGTGCACAACTTTGCTGTGGGGCGAAATTACCCTTTCCCACAAAACGAACGAAACAAAATCAATAAACTCGTTCGCAGCCATATAAGAAAACTTTTAAACACTTCATAATATACCTGATAAGTTAAATGTGTAGTACAAATATGGCGAACACTATCTTACCAAAAGTATCCGGACATCCATCTGTAAACATAAACTCACTCCTAGCTGTCACTACGATCGCCGCGGTGAATATAAAATGAGGCATCACGCTCGACGCTAGCCAGTGCTACGCGATACCGTAAGAATAGGCGGAGTAAAGTCCCCCACTGACTTACAAAGTGGTGTGGTTATTGGTTGCAATATTATAAAGCAATCCGTCAGTGCTATTTCTGCCCTCGTTGCCAAGTCGACCGTCATAAATATGGTTGTGAAGTGGAAACTGGAAGGTACAACCATGACAAAACCACGGGTACTGAAAAAGGTGGCATGGAAACATCGCATGTCACCGTGTGATACCATCACCCGGGAAATCCACAGTGCCGCTAATTGTACAGCTAACACCATGACTGCACCAGGAGATACGAGAACTGGGGTTCAAAGCTCAGGAACCTGCCCATAAACGCGACATTTTCTCTTTGAACACGAAGCGCCGTAGACGGTGGTGTAAAGAGCGCCACCACTGAATAGTGAAACACGCTATAACATGTGGCAGTCCGATGGGAAGGTTTAGTTGTCGCGAATGCCAGGTGAACGCTACATGCCGGCTTAGTGAAGTTGGTTACCGGAGTGACCCGGCCGGGATTGAAACCGGTTCGCCTTTGTGGGAGGCGAGAGCGCTAACCGCTCAACCACCGCGGCCCCAATTTCGTTGGAGTAAGGCGACAGTACGGGGGAGTTTTTCATGGAAGGGACTTGATCCTCTCGTAATTCTACTAGGCACGCTGAAGGCTGAAGGCTATAAGAACAAGCTACATGTTATATATGGTATAAGACAGCGAAGTGTACTTTATGTGGCACGGAAAGGTCACACAGTGCCCGAATAACTGGCAGGGGTACTCACAAGGGCGCTCATGACGCAAGTATGTCACAGAATGTTTTCAGGGTTTCGAAAAATTATATTTTTTTTCTGTTTTTAACAGAGGCACGAGAGAATATTATGGAAGAGAAAAATAAATTGCTGAACCTGGAAAATAGGGAAGTTATATAAATAATTGTCTTTTCCCATTTTGTTCGTAAATGAGTCGTCTCGCTCCACACCCTCCACAAAATTAAAATAAACTAAAAATTTCAATTGGAACACGGCCTAAGGCTGTAAAGTCCCACCAAAAATCTTTATTATATAAAAAAAATATAAAATAATTTTATCCATTGAACTTTATGTAAATTTTGTAAATGCATTAAAGGTTTCAATATGAGTACATTCAGCTGCAGGAAAGCTTGACTGAATTCTCAATGATCAGTGAATATTGAAGTAGATTATAACACACGTGAAATGTTAATAATAAACTTGGGAATCAGCCTGAAACTAAACGGTACAAGAATGTATGGTCACAGGATGCACTGGCCACCTGCAGATAATAACTTTAATCCCTTCTCGAATGGCGAAGTGTCGCCGAAAGAGGGGGTCTGCGTGACCTTGTGTAAATTACGTATTTTTCGGACGAACACTTTCACGATAGATTAGTTAATTCTGCAGCACGCATTTCGCACCCTCAATATTTCTTAGTACCGTGATCATGAACTTAGCGTTCTCTTGTACATAAGAACTAGCTAATTAATTTCACAAACGGCAGGTGCAATATTTGATTGCATTAATTTTTAGACGATACTTGTTTGCNGGCAGGTGCAATATTTGATTGCATTAATTTTTAGACGATACTTGTTTGCTTTCAAAAAACATTTTACATTATAATGATTTATCATGAATTAACTATCTCAAGTTTTTATGGCATTCCGTAGCACAGACACATTAACTGTACCAGGCAAAATTTTCATGCTAGAATAATTAAGGAATTAATGTGTATTGTTTTCAGTAATTTATTGCCATGTCTTTCAGATAAAAATAAATTACACAAACAGGAATATATTTGCAGTTTTCTCGATCCTGACAGTTTCCGTTTTGCTACACCTATAAAATGTGTTCCATAATAGATCACAATTTTAATTGTCACAACGAGACATACCAGTGATTAGAGACGATCAGCAGGAAGTCGTTAACCATACTTATTTTCCTTAAAAGGGCAGCCAACAAATATAAGTCACCGGTCGATGTTCTCTCGTATCACAAATATTGACTCAAAAAGTATAAGCATACGCACGGCTGGTTTGAAAAAAAACCTTATATTTCGGTAAAGAAAACCTGCAATTGCTGACGTACACGACTTAAAAAGTCATAGCTGTACAAACTTGCCATCCATATCAAATAAATACATCACATAACAAAACCCTCTGCTGAACAACAAAAATTCTTAGGCAGAAAGAACGGTTTCTTTGCACATCGGAATGTCATCTTACGAAGTGCCCACAGGATGTTGTTTACCTATCATCCACTTGTCTGACGCAGTGTTATACAGCAGTAATCACCTGAGTCCGAAGCAGAAGGAACAACCAGGGTCTCCACGTGATAGAGCAGTGTGGCTCCAACCACGAGGGAAAAGCTTTCGCCTGAATGGATACAAATTTTCTGCCAAATAGAATATAGTGAGAATAAAAAGGAGAAATAAGAAATAAAAGGATGCAGTTATACCAGAAAATAAGCGTTGATCTGGGCGTCCAACGGTACTTGCTCAGAAAAAAAACCTATAAAAGCGTGGCCACGATTGCTTTTCAGACAATCTGCAAACGTTCAACAAGAAGGTGAGTGTTCAGACTTAAAGAAATTCTTTGAATGGGACTAATGTTCATAGTAGATATACCAGGTAGAAGTTCCCTCTCTTCTTGTCTCTCTCTCTCTCTCTCTTTCTCTCTCTCTCTCTCTCTCTCTCTCTCTCTCTCTATATATATATATTTAACCTCAAGGAAAGCTTGAAATTAGGTAAAACTAATTTAGCAAACCTGTGGAGTTTTGGGACACTGTCATAATTTTGAATGAATCGAATTTCACATTGTCCGGATCCGAGGGAAAGAAGAAAGAGTGGACCAAACCTAATCAGAAGTCCAATCCAGACACATTCTTTCAACCTTTCAGTGTAATGGTTTGGGCATGTAAGGCCGCTTCTGGAGTTGGAAATGTAGCTGTATTCTAATCTCGAATGTACTCTGGACCATATGGAATGCATTAAGGTGTTGCGCTGTAATTTGCACAATAGTGTGCAGAAATTAAGACTATTGGGCCATTAACTGCCATGACGATAATGACCCTAAACACACCGTGTGAAAACCCAATAGTGGTTACTATACAACGCTTCACTAATGGCTCGTACACCACCACAGAGTCATGATTTGAATTCAATTGAGCATATGTTTGGGCACATCTTGACGTACAAATCAGAAACCGTCGTTCGTTCTAAAGAAAAAATATTAGTGACAACTCCTACCGTCACACCAACAATGACATAATTTGATCAGCAGCATACCACGGCGTCTTCAAGCTGTTATAAAAGCTAAGGGTAAGCAGACTGACTACTAAAATGTACAAACTGGCAAAGGCCACTGTTGTCATGTGTGCCACTACATTTTTTGACCTGCAGAAAAAAACTTTTTTTTGTTATTATATATTTATTTGCTACGGACATGCAATCTTAGCAGAAACATATTTTTATGTTATGTGTGTCAAAAATTATAGTCGTTGCTAACTGAAATATACGCCGTTCTTCATAACTAGACTCTGAAATGTTGGTTGTTGTGCCAATAATTTTTGGGGCGACTGTATTTTACTTGTCATATTGGCCTCTCCCATTCCAGATCACACATATGTACACACACACACGCCTACACACATACACATACACATGCACATACACATACATATTCACACAAACACAGAGTGCAACTTACTGTCCACGCCAGACGTTGTGGCACTTGAGCCACTTAGTCCTGCAATGATGGAGTTGAACACGGCCAGGCGCTGCAGTGGGCAGAATCAGTAACGGCGCGGTTATCTAAATTAATATAATATTTTTTTTGTTTAGAAAAAATAATATGATCCTATGGGGGCATAATGTATGCAATGCAATGTTGTCCCAGCGTAACAAAAATAACCAATTACCAACTGTTATATTCATAACATTTTCTCAACACACGAGGAACAAAACACATTTTAATGAAAATTTACATTTGGTAATTCTTTTTTTGTTGTGAAAATTAATTGATATGTTTTTTTTTTTCATTTGAAAAAGATTATTTTCTATTAGTGAATTTACGTTGGTTGTTTAGTGTTGTCCCAACAAAGGTATGCAGTACATACTAAATGCCAACGGTATATTTTTCGACAAGTAACCAAGACATAATCAATGAATTCAATTTTAAATAAGACATTGTTTGTATGCTTAAAACATTGCTTATAAACAATCGTGCAAAATGATATAATTAGAAATATGGCAACTACCTTTGTTGGCATAACGTAGGTTACACAATGTTAGCCCAACATATGGTTACTTAACAAATGACAACACAGTATGTTTTCCAACAATTAACCAATACATCACCAACGAATTAAACTTAAAAATAAAACATGGGTTGTGAATTAAAAATATAGCTTTTAAACAAAAATGCAAAATTATGGTTTTATTTTATTAGAAATATGGAAATTACTATTGTNAATTAAAAATATAGCTTTTAAACAAAAATGCAAAATTATGGTTTTATTTTATTAGAAATATGGAAATTACTATTGTTGGTATAAAGTTGGTTACAAAATGTTGGCCCAACATTGACACCTATAATCAACTGGTCATATTTCAAATATAAATGTCTTTAGTAATGAGTACTTTCACATTATATAAAATAAACGAAAGTGTCATAGTTTTTATTCAAAAAGGTTGTTCCAGTTTTACACAAAATGTTTGTTGACCAACGCTAGTCAAAATACACACCTATTACCAACAGTATGTTTACCAACTTGTTACAAACGAAATACCAACCATTGAAAATTACACTTTCAGTAGGTTGTTTCATTTATTGATTTATTTACATCATTGTCTGGATGGTGCTAAGTAATCTCGTAACATTTTAGTGGTAGCAATATTTTTTTGGCATTTTTCGTTGGGCCAACGTTGTATTATAGTGTGTGCTCCAACCCAACATATAGCCAACCATTCCAACACAAAGTGCAAACGTTGGGACAACGTAGGTTTCTAGTGGAGTAGTGCTACGGTAGGTCATGTAAACTTACATGTTTTAGGTGGGGCAAGTCTTAAAAAAAAGTGTTTATAGAAATAATTTAGATTATTATGTTATATGTATTAAACAATTAAACAAAATTCAACCAAAATTAAACATTAATACATGGTACAGACGTCTTCTTTTGTCAGACTTTTTGTACAGTAGTGACCGGTGAGAAAAGGTATCATTTTGCCATATTTCCGAAGCAATTAAACGGATTTCCAACTATTTTCGCACAGCAGTAGCGCTGCAGANAAGGTATCATTTTGCCATATTTCCGAAGCAATTAAACGGATTTCCAACTATTTTCGCACAGCAGTAGCGCTGCAGAAAGTCATGCTAACTTACATGTTTTAAGTGGGTTCAGACATTGATTTTCAAAATGGCAGCGATATAAGTAATTGAGATAAAAATATCATTGGCGTTAAATTATTTAACCAAATTAAACCAAACATTTTAATCTGAAAGTATCTCTTAGAAGCATAGTATACAGAACCTACATTCAGTTATGATAGCACCAAATAAGACAATGAAATATTTATGCCTTAACTCGCGAACCAATTTACCGATTTCTACCGAATTCTTCACACAAATAGCGCTCTGGTAGCCCATGTAAACGTGCGTGTTTTAAATAGTCCCGGCACTTATTTTCAAAATGACGGACCTACAAATATTTGAGGTTAGTAACCCCTATCATAAAATTTTTTAGACTGATCACATCCTCGCTGAGTATTACGCACTGCATTACTGAACATTCATCTAGTGCATGGGCTGAGCACTGGTAAAAACCTCTCATGTGAAGTAGACCATCTCTATATCGATTATGTATCGATCGCCGAGCAGGTGTTGTTAGCGCAAAATGTTCTGCAAGGCAATTTTAATTTAACGTACGCCGGACGTATAATCCTATGAACAATTCTAGTGAGCACATTAAGCACGTGGGATATCTACTTTGATCTCATTTCTGTCCTGGTGATAAAATGTATCTTCTTTCAATGAGAAATAAATTAAATACGTCTGATTACATAATCCATATGAGAAATGGAGGCCTTGCCACTTCTTTACTACAGCCGATGTAATTTGTGTGTTATTAGATAACGAAATGTTGTGAAACTCTAATGAATGTGTTACAATGGATTCTCGAAATGTGAATAGCAGTTACACTCAAGCATTATCACCTGAAACAGGCATGGCAGAAAGTTCGAGTCTGCCTCCTTATACTAAATTATTCCATTACCTTGGGCAGTGTTTTTTTTTTGGTGTCACAGATACAATAAAATTTATTTGCTTTTCGAATTCTACGCCTTATCTGCAAAGTACTGAACGCCGGCGTGTTTTTCTATGGCTTAGTGATACCCCTGTTCATAAGCGTGTTATAATTTTTTCTGAGCATTCAGAGGCGAGTTTCGAAACTTCAAGATTACACTTTTTTCTTAAAAATTTTTTTGATTCAGTTTTTTTGTTGCGTTATTTGCAATTTACAGAAAATTATTTTGCAGTACATGAACATTTCCAAAAAAGAAGTGACGAATATGGGTATATAAATTGCTATTGACATTCTTTTAATCATACGGATACCCTGATATATATGAGGCGTTTTGTTTTATTAACGGCCTAAGTTTCATAAAATGAGGATCGATGATGTTCTTGAATTTCGTTACATTTAATATTAGTGATTTGAGAATTTGTTGGATTAACATTCTGTTGACTTAAATCATACGATTTTATTCGATCGCACCTTGTGTCGGTTATTAATCAGAAAGTAACGAAGTTGATTCATGGGTACACCACGAAAATTAAATCCACTGCCGATAAGTCAGTGTGATATTCAACTCAATTCCATGTCCTATTTGGAATATTATTTGTTCAACGTTCTATGAGGAATTATCAAATTCATGCTGATGTATTGTTCTTAGCACAATTCGGAGTCAGTTTCACTATTGGAACTTATACTGTGTACATTAAACCCTACAAAAAACCCCAAGTAACTATTTAGACAAAATTTCCTGAGCTTACAAGTATAATGTTAGATGAACCGTTAAATTAACCTATTTGCGAACCCAGGTAACGTTTGATTATTTAGGTCCAAGGTGAATCCAGGCAGTTAATAAAGCTTTGCTCTAAATCACAATTGAAATTTATATTTTGGGTTTACTTCCCACGATAATTTACAAGGAACTTTATGACAAAAAGGCCGTATGTTCCAGTTGTGCCCGAACCAATGAGTTACTGACTTGTGCCTCATAAATTATAAGCCACGCCGGTGGTTGAGCTCAAAATATCACCGGCTCGACCTTCTCGCCATACGAGCGTGACGTCAGAGATGGTCTTCTCAGTTTCTGCGGCTCCATTTCAACTTGCGATCTGTGCCAGCTGTCAGTCTCCTTTGTACTGTCTTACTCATCCGAGTACAGCTACAGTGCGGGAGGATGGAGGGTATGCCGGCCTTCGGGCCGTAAAATCTGTCCGTCTTCTTTGTGTTCGGGGATATTGTAACGGAAGAACAAGCTCGGTAACTTACACCTCTGTGGGAAGAGTCCTGCCTTCAATGAGCGGATACACTGTCCAAAGTTTTCGTAAATTCACGGTAAATTTTACTTTGCTATACAGTTATATTTAATGTGCGGGGTTTTGAAAGTGAAAAATGCCGAGTCAACGCGAAGCTTTCTTCTTTGCCACTGAAACCAGTAAATTATTGTTTCCGCAGCAGTCAGGATATCGATGCCAATTAGACCTGTTTCTTGAAACGTCCTACGGTTGCATTAAATATCTAAAAAAAAAACCATTTAAAACACTGAAATATTATTAGAAACCGTAAATTTACGCATGTCAATTTGAAAATAACATACAATGCTAGTAGTAGTGGTATGCCGAGTCTGGCAAAAGTGCTGAGGGCTGTGATTCAGTGATGCTGTCCGCCATCTTGGAATTTATAGTTTTTCACTTAAAATTTCTGGTTTCCCCCCCCAAAATCTACCATTTCGCCTTAAAAATTCATCTTTTTCAATGAAAATGTGCCTTTTTCCGTAAAAATTTCCCAATTTTTCCTAATTTTTTTGAAGAAAGTGCGTGCTCCTGAATGTGGCTGACTGATTCCTCATTGTGGTTGATTTTCCACAAAATAAGTTAAAACGTCAGCCACAATGAGGAATCTGAAAAGCCAATGAAATAAAATAAATTAAAAATATTTTTATATTAAAATATATTTTAATAATTAAAATAGTTTAAGGCGTAAGTATTGAGTATTAAATTTCAATGGACCTGTCTTTTCAAGGCTCATATGATCGTGATGACATATCGATTATGTAAACGTATTTCAGGACAACCATAGTAAATTTAAGAATGCCCCTACCCGCTGCCCACACCACTCTCGTGTGTCAGGCAGATGGCTGGCCTTGTCAAAAGAATCGTAAAAGGATGAGACTTCTAGGAATCTATGGTTTCATAAATAAATAAAAAATTATTTTATTATTTTATTTATAGTAGATATAAAATGCATATGCGAGCCCAGCTACTGGCTCACCATAGATTTTAATCATTCGTTTTCAAACCACTTTTAAAAGATCATGGATTGAAAATAACCATACATTATCGAACCAATTTAAAAGAAAATAGGTGAAAAATACCCATCTGTTTTCAAACCACTTTTAAAAGCTAATGGGTTAGAAATACCCATCAATTTTCAACCCACTTTTGCAAAACTTATGGGTTAAATATACCCATCTGTTTTCAACCAACTTTTGAAACCTAATGAATTAAAAATACCCATCCATTTTCAAACCACTTTAAAAACTAATTGATTAAAAATAACGATACATTTTCAAACCACTTTTAAAAGCCGATGGGTTATAAATACCTATACGTTTTCAAACCACATATAAAACCAATGGGTTAAAAATACCCTTACCTTTTTCTACCCACTTCTAAATCTAATTGTCTGAAAATAACTATAAATTATGATAATACCTATTCGCGCGTGGGCGCATGCAGCGCAAAAAAGTTTCGTTAAAATTTGCGTTTAGAAAAAGGTGCTCTAAGAAGTAGCAGCGATACTTTTTTTATTTAAAGAAATGAAAATGTATAACAATGAACAAAACATGGATCACTTGCTAAATGCATTAAACAGCACCCGCCATTTTATGAAACTTTCCGACCTCACAATTGGGCAGTCCTGCCCCATAAACCACGCTGAAATAAAAGAAACCAAATAAGTTGTCAAAGTGGTAGTTACTTCAGGAAATTTTAAGGTGACCTTACCAGACAGATATGTACAGATTTTCAGTACAAAAGTGTTAAATTATGTTAATCGGGAAGGCACAAGCTTTATGTATAAAGGAATGGAAAAATGTGGTGAGACACAAAAGCATACTATTCAGTTTGTAAAAGAATAAATGCACATATTCTTATAATTACACATCAGTTTATTTTAATTTACATTCATATCTCTATAACGTTTTAATGATTAATAAACCATTAAAAAACAATTACCGCTTTGACTTCGAAAAGGTGCTGTAATATAGCCTAATTAAAAGTTTAGATATTTCCGAATTCGACATATTAAAGTAGGTAAAACACCTAATTATTTTTCTTAATATTTCATTGCAATTTCTATAGAAATATTATCCATCATTATTATATTACAAGAAAAAATTGGAAAAGGTTTACGGTCATCTTAATAACTTGCCAGGGACCTTATTTTAAAAAAATATTATTATGGCCTAATTTGATGGCAACAAAACTCCATTTTTTCAGAGAACTCCCCCACCTCACCCCTTGGCGGCCATTTTTTTTTAAGTGGTGAGGTGGAGAAGTTTTAATTATTTTATTTCTAGTACCCCCTCTCAGATGGTGTGGCGCCTTCACCATCCGAAATTACCCATATATACGTCTGATACAATACTGACTGCTGTAGCGTGTATTTTTGCTGGGATTTAAGAGATATCATATAGTTGCATCTGCTACTCCTAGACATCTTCTACGAGTACGAGCATTAATTTTATTAGCTCAAATTTGGAACGGCTCGGTTAATAAACATACAGTGTGGATGCGGGTGCCTTCACACCCACACTGTAAATTTATCTGCTCATCCCGGAATTTGATGCCACGAACCTTGCATTAAGAGTCGGAAATCTTACCACTGAGCTAAACTGGCAAGATGCTACGCGATACAATTTATACAGCGAGTCCCGTCGAATGGTTTAATGAATCACATCTAGAGTGCGACATAGACCTCGACCACGTCCTTATGAGGAAGACATGTTCCTACACCAACATAACGCAAGCTGTGTGTTGAAGTCAGATACATGATGCAATTCATTTATCAACAAACCTGACCTATATTCTTTAGTTTTTTATTAATATGAATCTTTAATGGTTTAAATAACCATTAAATTTATTATATGAATACTTCCAAAATAAAATACCTTTTTATTTAATATAAATATAAGTATCTACGGTATTATCTCTAAGACCACAGTTCTTTCTGATGAATCAAAATTTATTAACTTACCTATGTCTTCCTTAATTTCAAAAAATATTATTTCCTTTACTTGAGTTGTTTGCACTGGAAAAAATAATGGATAAGTAGGCTTGAAATCGATCATGTCACCAAATCCAAATGTTGTACTTGGGTTAAATGCAGCAATTATGCTAGTTTCTCTATGGTTATATTCATCTTGTCTTAATATAATCCCATTAGCTATATTACATTGTATATTTATTGTTTCAAAGGGAACAACTTTTGGAATTGTGTTTCCATAATGGTACTCATTTGATTTCAGGATTTAAATTTCTGTGAAACCCAAAAGTTCTCGTATCGAACCCCATTTTCCAAACTGTAAATCAAACACTCATTTTACTTTCACCCCATTTGCTGTCTTATCCAGTTCGAGGGATATGCTTTTATTTTCTCCCCCATCCATTGGAACTATATCAAATGGGGGAATTGTTTTTAGAGTTTTTACAATATATTTTAAACTATATTGGCCAACTGGAATTTCAACTGATATTTCCATACCACCCAGGTCTTTAAAATAGAGCCTATTTTTCACGGGGGTAATGTTAGGTGTTAGGTATGCAGTATAGAACTGAACTAAAGCCACTGAGTGCTCCTCTATCTCTAAAGGANATGTTAGGTGTTAGGTATGCAGTATAGAACTGAACTAAAGCCACTGAGTGCTCCTCTATCTCTAAAGGATAATGTAATCTTTTCGCCAACACTGATTTTTTTTTCCGTTAGCTTAAATATTTTACTCATTTATTACAACAAAAAAAATCTATCAAATAAATGAATAATCCAAGAAACATGAAACAGCTAGACTGGGATATACCAGAATAAACTGTATTCACAAAACGACATGGAGGATTAATGCCTAATAATATTAGATGTTTGATAGTGGGCCCTAGTAATTGTGGGAAAACTACAGTTATGATTGATAATTTTATATATGCCCCAGGATGGTTGGATTTTTGTACTCTCTATGTGTTCAAAAAGTCTGAATCAACCGAAATATATCATTTTAAAGGGAGATACAGAGGTAGCAGCAAAATCAATAACTGAACGAATAATGTACTTCTTCCCTACAAATGAAGAAATTGTTACTGTAGATTAATGTTGTTATGACTCTGTTGTGGTTTTTGATGATGTCATACTTAAAAATTAGGACAAAGTAAGAGATTTATTCACTCACGGTAGGCACAAATATATTGATTGTTTCTATGTAGCTCAGATATTCTCAAAAGTGCCTGAACAGCTTATAAGAGACAATGCCAATTTTCTTTGCATGTTCAGACAAGATGATACAAAACTTAAACATAATTTAGGCGATTTCGTTGGTGGTGATATTGCGTTTGAAACATTTAGGGATACTTGTTCAAAATGTTGGGATAAAGAATATTGTTTTGTTACCAAATATACGACTCGTAAGTTGAATAACGGTAAGTATCGTAATAATATTAAAGATTTTTTTAAATCCTTAGATTATTAGCACATTATCCTGTGCTTTTAATGGAAGAGTTTACATAAAAAACTAACATGCTCTGCTCTTTTTTTAAATATATTTATATACCATAATTATTTCAAAAAACACAACTGTGCCTTCAGATAAACTGAAAGTTTTTAGAACTTTAAATNTAAGTATCGTAATAATATTAAAGATTTTTTTAAATCCTTAGATTATTAGCACATTATCCTGTGCTTTTAATGGAAGAGTTTACATAAAAAACTAACATGCTCTGCTCTTTTTTTAAATATATTTATATACCATAATTATTTCAAAAAACACAACTGTGCCTTCAGATAAACTGAAAGTTTTTAGAACTTTAAATAATATCTAATTATCGGGCATTACATCGAAAGACATATATATGTTAATGCTTTTCAAATTATGGTATAATTAAATAATTCCTTTATACTCCTCTGATTTTATTATTATCTCATTTACTATTCCACTCCTCATAAAAATGTATTTATTGTGTTTGATTATTACCCAAGTAAAATAATTTGTCCTTTGAACTGTATTTCCATACTAAACGAATAAAGTAAATTCTGTTGGACTGATAGTACTCTAAATTTACTGCATCATTTGGAGGAATATTATTNATACTAAACGAATAAAGTAAATTCTGTTGGACTGATAGTACTCTAAATTTACTGCATCATTTGGAGGAATATTATTTCCCACGATTCTAAGCCTTTTGGTTTCAAAATATATATTTTTATCTTAGAATTGATCTTCTTAGTAGTTGTATAATTATCCTGGTGTTATTTAATTTGATCTTCAATTTAAAGAGGTCATTATGCATGTCCGCACATATCCATCGTTTATTAATAGTAAATAATTTTTCGAAATGAAAAATTATGTGAAAAGTGATTTAGCACAATGACACACAAATTGCCACAAATTCCTTGGTAGAAATTTTGAATTCTGCTATCGTTATAAATAATATTACCCCCGAGATATACAATCAATTGCCGGGGTGGATCTCCAACAAATTAGT
>NQII01007907.1:28577-81260 GCA_002778355.1 Clitarchus hookeri | reverse complement strand
CACTGCACTGTGCACCAAGGGCCCACTGGTGCCTGTTGATGCGGTGGACGCGCGACGTGGCTAACGTTCTGGAAGACCAGACGCTGTCCCGTGTCAAGCTCAGTCATTTTCCTCATCAGAATCTTTCTGGAAGTGAATGAAGCAGGCATCCACGAGCTTTTCCTCGTCTACTGCTGCACCAGATTTTCTAATAGTCTTGCCATCTGTTTGACAAGAGTTTCCTTTCCGAAAACCATGCTGGTACTCTTGCAACCAATTCCTCTTATTCATAACATCCCCCACAAACTGCACCACCAATCTCTTCATGACCTTTCCTTTGATTGACATGAGACTCACAGGTCTATATCTTCTACCCATCCTCCCACTACTTGTAGATCGTGAACACCAATGCATTCGTACATTCTTCCGGCAACCCACCTTCTTCCAGTGGTTTGCTTAACAGTACCTCCTGATGCTATCCAACTTTCTTCCACTGAACTTTAGGACTCCATTTCATTCCCATCTGGTTCCACTGCTTTGTTACTCTCTAGCCCTTTAATTACCTTCATTATATCATGTTCCCTCATCGTTGAATACACACTGCCGCTAACAGCGTGTCACTTCCGTTCCATGTTCGATATTTATTGTTACTATCTTTTTTTAAGCTCTTTGGCGTTGCGTTATCATTTGTTTGTAAACGTCAATTTAAAAGTAGAATAACTTAGATTGGGATGTTCATTGCATTTTGACGTGTTTCATATGTGATCAATTCCATTGAATTTAAAAGATGTACGTTGACTCAGTCGTGATTTGTTTATTTAGGTCACTCTCTCGCTCATAACTAGTATGTCTTCTGTAAACATCTGACATACACGTATTATCAGCCAAAACATCTTTTGTGACGTTGCACGAGTGTCTAGTGCTGCTTTAGATTTTGTGTTTTGCTGTAGAACGATAACCGTTTGTTTATAAATTTCTTGTTCTACAATTTAAGATGTTGGATCGGCTACATTCAGAGAGGCTAGCTTTGCGGTACAATTCAGTAAATTATGGAGCGACGAGCTCACAAGAAGTAAGTGGGAATTCAACTTCTCCTCTGTGCAGGTTATCTGACTGATTTGGAAGTTTGACGACACTACTGTCAGGGAAAGTGGCCAAGCAAACTGATATTTCAGAATATGTTTTTCACCCGCTTACATTTTTTTAAGTACATCTTACCCTGTGTCACTCACCTAGAGTGCTACCAAGAACAAAATCACTGTTTCTTGCTACTCTTGCCATGACGGGCAGAAGCAAAACCAGCAGAAAGTAATCTTCTACAGTTCACATTGCAACAATTTTTGTATTGAAGAACCTTGTTCATAAAATACGTATTCTGTAGTGTGTTTACATTAACTGAGCATTTTTGGAGGCCCTGCTTAAGATCTACATGTATGCACATTGAGTATTCTTCCACAATCTGTGTAAAATTAGCATTGCAGTATGCCTCATTACTTTACTCTTACATCAGTCTAGTAGACTGAAATTATTAGAAAAGTAAATATTTTACAGATTTGTTGATTCTTACATGTATTTGCATTTATAAGGACCAAAAGTAAAAGAAATGATAATTATCCAGTTTAGTGACTGTTCTGTAAAAAAAAAAAAAATTCCTGGAAAATGGTATATTTCCACTCTACTAATGACGCGGAACACGAATATACGAGTGGCATTAACGGATGACTAATTTCGTAATATGTGCCCACCTAACCTAAGAGAACCTAACCCCACGATGGATGTCGCTATTTTACATTTTTAAACTAACCTAGAATTGTAGAGTTTTAAACTAACCTACGAATTTAGGATTTTAGGGATTTAAAGGAACTGTAAAACACACCAAAAGAATATCAATTAACTCACCTAGGTAGGCGGTTGGTACAATTCCTCTGTCCTCTGTCAATTCAACCTTACCTCACTTGACGAAACATCATGATCTACTCAAACGCCACATAGGCGAATATTACGCATTGAAGCACACTTTCATAGCCATATATTATGCACTGAAGCACTCGTTCATAGGCGAATATAACGCACAGAAGCACTCATTCTTGCTTCTTCTGTTTTTAAATCTGTCGGATTGGGACGTCACAACTCACCCCGGCAAAGACACAAAGGCTACTGAACTGCCTCCAGAATTTCCATTAGAATCACATTGTGACGCGTCACGGTGACGTAACAATACCCAGAAGCCAATAAAGGGGATGGCAGGAATCATGGTGTCACCAAAAATCATGGCGTCCGCTGCAAACAAACCAGCGGACTGCTCGTATTTTTTAACTTTTATTTAATACTTTCTACTTATTTTAACATGATGCCCTCCTGAATATTAACAAGGTAAGCTGTGCAGAATCCATTAATGCTACTTTCGTTTATCTAGGATGTTTCCTTCAGAAAAGTCATTAAACTGGATAATTACCCGTGGAATTAAACATTGATATCGCTTTGGTAATGATTACAGCTGAAGTGGGAAAACTAGATAATGTTATTATAGAAAATTGGGGTTTTTTTTGTAAAAATTTGGAAAATTATATGACTCGACAGTAAATACTGTTAATTGCAATAGTGGGGAGGGCTATGAAGATCAGAGAAATTGTAGGGTAAAAGTTGTAAAATAAATTGGGGTAAATAGGGGCCGTGGTGGTGCAGTGGTTAGACTACTTGCCTCCCACCTAGGCGAACCCGGTCTGATTCCCGGCAGGGTCGCATGTGAGAATTGTGCAGGACGATGCCGCTGGTCCGCGGATTGTCCCTGGGATCTCTCTTTTCTCCCGCCCTTTCATTCCGGCACTGCTCCATATCCACCTCGCTTCACCCTCATTGGCTCTCAAGACGTCGTTAAGAGCTGCCCAAACCTCTCCACTCCACGGGAGGAATGACCCCACAAGTAATACGGAAACGCACAAAAATTGTTAACCGTGTCCACAAATGGCTCCAGAAAAGTGAATTCACACAAAATGTATGCAGCTCTGCTTTGTGGAACACGAGTGATGGCAAGCTCGGAGGGCACGCAGATTTACCTGCTAATGTTACCAGATGTGTACGAAGCAGGTAAAAACACAAAGCAGGAATGAAGCCATCACTCGTGCTCTGGAAAGCACAATGGCACAGATTTTGGGTGAATTCACTTTTCTGTAGAGAATTGGCTGCCTACAAAATCCTAACAGTTCACACCTGTAATACAATACACACACGTACTATCATTGCCAACATTGTAAAAAAAAAACTATAAATACTCTGCTTACAACTGAAAATGGCACAAACGTCGTCAACGTAATGCAGGGAGAGAGTGTGTTTCTCCCATCATTGCTGCGTGGTGACGTCAGTGAATGTTGCAGGTCAGCGACGAGGAAATTGCACCTCTCCTTGACGGCATGGCAGACCCAAAGATGGGCANAGGGCACGCAGATTTACCTGCTAATGTTACCAGATGTGTACGAAGCAGGTAAAAACACAAAGCAGGAATGAAGCCACCACTCGTGCTCCGGAAAGCAGAGTGGCACAGATTTTGGGTGAATTCACTTTACTGTAGAGAATTGGCTGCCTACAAAATCCTAACAGTTCAGACCTGTAATACAATACACACACGTACTATCATTGCCAACATTGTAAAAAAAAAAAAAACCAGAAATGCTTTGCTTACAACTGAAAATGGCACAAACGTCATCAACGTAATGCAGAGAGGGAGTGTGTTTCTCCCATCATTGCTGCGTGGTGATGTCAGTGAATGTTGCAGGTCAGCGACGAGGAAATTGCACCTCTCCTTGACGGCATGGCAGACCCAAAGATGGGCANCGTCAGTGAATGTTGCAGGTCAGCGACGAGGAAATTGCACCTCTCCTTGACGGCATGGCAGACCCAAAGATGGGCAGGAGCACCGAGGTGCTGGTCCCAACTGGCGACTCTCCAGCCAGACGACTGCCCCAGTACGTGGCCACGCTGGCAGGTGAGTCGCTGAAGGCACCGTGCCGTGTTCGCTGTTGCTTGACTCTGTTTGAACTTCTCGCTTTGTGCTGGGAGGCCAGTGGCTTGTACTGTTGACTTAGTAGTGAAACCTCGTATCTTACAACATTACAGGAAAGAGAAAATTTGAAATTTTTTTACTCTATGGCCTTGGAAATGCAAAAGACAATTTTTAAAGGTAAATAATNCAGGAAAGAGAAAATTTGAAATTTTTTTACTCTATGGCCTTGGAAATGCAAAAGACAATTTTTAAAGGTAAATAATTTTCTTTGAGGTAGCTGTGTGATTTAACAAAATGTGAGGAAACAGGTAATGTAAATTTAGACAACAAAAGTATTTTAACACTTGAGATTTAACACACTATTCGTAGATGTAGTTGACACACAGTGAAAAGTCAAGTAGACGAGGAAAATAGAGATGTATTAGAAGGTTTTATTTACCAAGCCAACTAAACATCCTGGAATGGCACACAGTTTCATTGCCTACCGGGAACTTCAGTCCATGACTTGGACAACAAACATCACCTTGTGGGTGTATAGCAAGGAAGTGAAGATATCACGTCGTGTGAAGAAACTACTTCTGTGTGCGTGCGCACAGTGTCTGACAACTATCAACAGTATTACTTGTTTGGAGAACATAGCCAGTTTGGGGCCACAGTTGGCGTAGTGGCTAGATGTTAGTGGTAATCGTGCCGGGACAATACCGCTGGTCGGCGGCTTTTCTCGGTGATCGCCTGTCGCCCTTGCATTCCAGCGCTGCTCTATACTCGCCTCACTTCACCCTCACCGGCTCTCTAGAACTCGTTGGCAAGAACTGTCCAAACCTTTCTACTGTACTCCACTTCTTACAAACTCAGAAATATGAGACAAGGTGGAGACCTTCTGTAAATTTAAACCTGCAATATGTACCATGTTCATTAGTTAAAAAAATTTGTGGATCTGCTAAATATTTATGATAAAGCTGTTGTAACATTGCAGATTTTTTAGGTTATGTTTAACGTTAGTCATACATTTTTATGATATATAATTAAAGAATACTTGCTTATGTTGTCACTTTATTAAATATTATTCCAAATTATGTTTTATTAAATGAGTTAATAGTAGAATCTTGGATTATTTTAATAGTTTATTTGACGTAGAGATTATTTGTAAGTATTTTTCATTTGTTTCTTGACAGTATTCAATATTAATATTTAGTTTGTTAATTTTAATTCCTTCCCTAGAGGGTAGTTAGAATTAATTGTTTATTAAACAAAATTATCCTGGTTGTCTCTCGTCTCGCCATTGCTGATTGGTGGAGAGATGTGTCATGGTCAGACGACAGCCAATCGGAGGACAGGAGACAACATAAGTAAGGCAGATGTAAAATAGAACTATTTTTTTCTTTAGAACAATATTCTCACCACCTCAAACGATGGACATGGATATGGAACAAAATTTTTTAATGATTTGATAATTAATAATATATGTGAATTTTATTGAATTAATTTCAGCTAGATGTTTTTAAAGGAATTATTTAATAACTAAAGGTAAGGAAGATGTATTTTTTTTGTGTTTGAGAAGTGATTAATAATTTGTTGAATGTCCTGGAGAAGAACGAGTTGAATAAAATATATTTTGCAGCTAAGAATTTCTACATATCTAACTAATTTAATTGATAACTGCGCCCAATGTGTTAAAGTGAATATTTGTGAATTGTATGAAATGTAACGTGGTAAGCAGTATGTTTTTTTGAACTTTGAATCCACTATACATTATGAAACATTGTTTTTCAGAAATGTTGTGTCTTGTGAGTTCCATTTTAAAATTATTTTATTTCATTAATTGTAACTATTTTTGTTAGAATTTTTTTAAATTCAGTGTTGGGAAATTTGGAAATTATTCTTTATTGTATNAGGGCACGCAGATTTACCTGCTAATGTTACCAGATGTGTACGAAGCAGGTAAAAACACAAAGCAGGAATGAAGCCATCACTCGTGCTCTGGAAAGCACAATGGCACAGATTTTGGGTGAATTCACTTTTCTGTAGAGAATTGGCTGCCTACAAAATCCTAACAGTTCACACCTGTAATACAATACACACACGTACTATCATTGCCAACATTGTAAAAAAAAAACTATAAATACTCTGCTTACAACTGAAAATGGCACAAACGTCGTCAACGTAATGCAGGGAGAGAGTGTGTTTCTCCCATCATTGCTGCGTGGTGACNGAGTGTGTTTCTCCCATCATTGCTGCGTGGTGACGTCAGTGAATGTTGCAGGTCAGCGACGAGGAAATTGCACCTCTCCTTGACGGCATGGCAGACCCAAAGATGGGCAGGAGCACCGAGGTGCTGGTCCCAACTGGCGACTCTCCAGCCAGACGACTGCCCCAGTACGTGGCCACGCTGGCAGGTGAGTCGCTGAAGGCACCGTGCCGTGTTCGCTGTTGCTTGACTCTGTTTGAACTTCTCGCTTTGTGCTGGGAGGCCAGTGGCTTGTACTGTTGACTTAGTAGTGAAACCTCGTATCTTACAACATTACAGGAAAGAGAAAATTTGAAATTTTTTTACTCTATGGCCTTGGAAATGCAAAAGACAATTTTTAAAGGTAAATAATGTTCTTTGAGGTAGCTGTGTGATTTAACAAAATGTGAGGAAACAGGTAATGTAAATTTAGACAACAAAAGTATTTTAACACTTGAGATTTAACATACTATTCGTAGATGTAGTTGACACACAGTGAAAAGTCAAGTAGACGAGGAAAATAGAGATGTATTAGAAGGTTTTATTTACCAAGCCAACTAAACATCCTGGAATGGCACACAGTTTCATTGCCTACCGGGAACTTCAGTCCATGACTTGGACAACAAACATCACCTTGTGGGTGTATAGCAAGGAAGTGAAGATATCACGTCGTGTGAAGGAACTACTTCTGTGTGCCTGCGCACAGTGTCTGACAACTATCAACAGTATTACTTGTTTGGAGAACATAACCAGTTTGGGGCCACAGTTGGCGTAGTGGCTAGATGTTAGTGGTAATCGTGCCGGGACAATACCGCTGGTCGGCGGCTTTTCTCTGTGATCGCCTGTCGCCCTTGCATTCCAGCGCTGCTCTATACTCACTTCACTTCACCCTCACCCTCACCGGCTCTCTAGACCTTGTTGGCAAGAACTGTCCAAACCTATCTACTGTACTTCTACTCCTTACAAACTCAGAAATATGAGACAAGGTGGAGACTTTCTGTAAATTTAAACCTGCAATATGTACCATGTTCATTAGTTAAAAAAATTTGTGGATCTGCCAAATATTTATGATAAAGTAGTTGTAACACTGCAGATTTTTGTGGTTATGTTTAACGTTAGTCATACATTTTTATGATATATAATTAAAGAATACTTGCTTACGTTGTCACTTTATTTAATATTATTCCAAATTATGTTTTATTAAATGAGTTAATAGTAGAATCTTGGGTTATTTTAATAGTTTATTTGACGTAGAGATTATTTGTAAGTATTTTTCATTTGTTTCTTGACAGTATTCAATATTAATATTTAGTTTGTTAATTTTCATTTCTTCCCTAGAGGGTAGTTAGAATTAATTGTTTATTAAACAAAATTATCCTGGTTGTCTCTCGTCTCTCTCGCCATTGCTGATTGGCGGAGAGATGTGTCATGGTCAGACGACAGCCAATCGGAGGACAGGAGACAACATAAGTAAGGCAAATGTAAAATAGAACTATTTTTTTCTTTAGAACAATATTCTCACCACCTCAAACAATGGACATGGATATGGAACAAAAATTTTTAATGACTTGATAATTAATAATATATGTGAATTTTATTGAATTAATTTCAGCAAGATGTTTTTAAATGAATTATTTAATAACTAAAGGTAAGGAAGATGGATTTTTTTTGTGTTTGAGAAGTGATTAATAATTTGTTGAATGTCCTGGAGAAAAACGAGTTCAATAAAAAATATTTTGCAGCTAAGAATTTCTACATATCTAACTAATTTAATTGAAAAGTGCGCCCAATGTGTTAAAGTGAATATTTGTGAATTGTATGAAATGTAACATAGTAAGCAGTATGTTTTTTTGAACTTTGAATCCACTATACATTATGAAACATTGTTTTTCAGAAATGTTGTATCTTGTGAGTTCCATTTTAAACTTACTGTATTTCATTAATTGTAACTATTTTTGTTAGAATTTTTTTTTCATTCAGTGTTGGGAAATTTGGAAATTATTCTTTATTGTATCGGCAAAGTTGGGTAAATTGAACATAGCAACTCCATTGCCATTGTATTCACGTGGTGGTGGCATGGTCTCTTGCCCCTCCGACGTGGCAAACCAACTTCCATTCCAGTGGTACCACTTGCAATGCTTGTACATGGGAAATGTGGCATGGGACATTGCTACCATTTCCCCTGCCATTGCGTTCTTATCACAAATCCCCTCTCCACTCCACTGCGGTGAACACCTCAGTTACTCAAGTCTCTCGTTCTCAGTCGCAGGCTCTTGCCTGGTTGTTCTCGTAACGCTCAGGTAAACAGTTTTCGATAAATCCATGCTTGACTCTCAAAATAGAAAGTCTGTTGCCTGACAGGTAGGCAACGTAAAACATTTGAGGAAACTTTTTAATTTAGGGTTTTGTGTGGGCATACAACTTCCTTAAAAACAATTTTATGAGAAAAGCATGTGTTCATTTTCCTCTTATTTTTTCATGAAGAATAACATGCCAGAATGTGTCTGGGAATTTTTCAAAAACTGCTGGTATATACCAACCACCCCAGACACTGTTCACGAGGATAAAATGAATGAAAAATCTATCATGTAAAAGTTCAAATTTTTTAAGTATATTGGTAGACAGTTCCTACTTAGTTAAAAGGACCTGCATACTTGGAGCTCTGTTCCTCATTTGAGGTAGAGAAGCACTGGAGCCATAAGGGTGATATTGGCATGCTCATAAAGTGTACCATCATCTCTATGCGCAATGCTCTGAACTGGCATGTAGTGTTCTCATCGTGCTGGCTTTACNGCTCATAAAGTGTACCATCATCTCTATGCGCAATGCTCTGAACTGGCATGTAGTGTTCTCATCGTGCTGGCTTTACCTTAAGCAGCGACCCTATCACTTTACAGGTGGGAAGTTTGTGACACGGACCTTCTGACCATCAGACAGCAGCCCAGTGTAATTTTAGGGACGGCAGATTTCTATCCTATCCTGAATTATATTCTACGTTGTCACATCACACGGGCAAGAAAGAAGAGGTCCAGAGGGAAAAATATATTTTTTTTGTTTTAATTGCGCTGTCACAAAAGCATTACTTGGTGATGCCAACCAGCAAAGCAGTCCAGATGGGTTCATTGTGAGACCGAAATGGTTTCACTTCACATAATATTAGACATCACTGAGGAATGACTTTTTATTAAGCAAGATCATACCAGAGACATGATTATCTGTGCTCCACGCTAACTAGTTCTGGCAAATTTAGTTGGGTGTTTTAATTTAAGAGCAAATTACAGTTATAAACAGTGTTATAATATCATAATTTTATTTATTACTGTTTGGGAGAGAGGTGATATTTCAGCTAACTTCACCTAATTTCATCATCTTCAATTGTTGGCCTTAAGTTTTTCCCTCCCCATTTCAGTACATTTTAAATTTCAGCTTTAATCTAAATTTTTTCTTTCCTTTACATTATTTGCATTAATTCATTAGTTCATTACTACATTATAAATTTAATACTGCAATTGATATGTCATTGTCCTTGTTATTTGTAGTGTGCTGAGTATTCAGCTTAATTGCCATATTGTGCTTTAAGTTGATTGTAAAAGCGCAGATACATTCAGGTGTGGTGTGTCCCCTGGATATTCTTATGTGGACACTGATCCACGCATATTAGTTTAGGTACATGACTTACCTGTGTCACGTCACTCGTGTTATTAGCAACAGAAATTACTGTACTAAAGTAATTATGAAGTACACTTTTTGTCATCAATTGATAATAGCCTATGCCCATACTTGTGGTAAATAATTATAAATCGTTGGCACTCAACATTTTATTACAACATTCAGTTTCAACGCTATACACTTGCTTATATCAGTATTGGCAAGTCTGTTTAATTTTTCTCTCTGCCGTAAGAGCACGGACACAAGTTTAACCATTCTGGAATAAAAAGGCCATTTCGAACAAAGTGCAACACAGTTAAAGCGCCAGGTAGATGTGCGGGGGCCTTATGAGAGATGGTGGTTTGTGATGATTGCTACGTGGCGCTTGATTGTTCCAGTCACTCTGGGAGCGTTCTCTCTGGGCAACGTGTTGGCGTGGACGNGCTCATAAAGTGTACCATCATCTCTATGCGCAATGCTCTGAACTGGCATGTAGTGTTCTCATCGTGCTGGCTTTACTTAAGCAGTGACCCTATCACTTTACAGGTGGGAAGTTTGTGACACGGACCTTCTGACCATCAGACAGCAGCCCAGTGTAATTTTAGGGACGGCAGATTTCTAGAACTAGGTATTGATGACCGNTCAGACAGCAGCCCAGTGTAATTTTAGGGACGGCAGATTTCTATCCTATCCTGAATTATATTCTACGTTGTCACATCACACGGGCAAGAAAGAAGAGGTCCAGAGGGAAAAATATATTTTTTTTGTTTTAATTGCGCTGTCACAAAAGCATTACTTGGTGATGCCAACCAGCAAAGCAGTCCAGATGGGTTCATTGTGAGACCGAAATGGTTTCACTTCACATAATATTAGACATCACTGAGGAATGACTTTTTATTAAGCAAGATCATACCAGAGACATGATTATCTGTGCTCCACGCTAACTAGTTCTGGCAAATTTAGTTGGGTGTTTTAATTTAAGAGCAAATTACAGTTATAAACAGTGTTATAATATCATAATTTTATTTATTACTGTTTGGGAGAGAGGTGATATTTCAGCTAACTTCACCTAATTTCATCATCTTCAATTGTTGGCATTAAGTTTTTCTTTCCCCATTTCATTATATTTTAAATTTCAGCTTTAATCTAAATTTTTTCTTTCCTTTACATTATTTGCATTGATTCATTAGTTCATTACTACATTATAAATTTAATACTGCAATTGATATGTCATTGTCCTTGTTATTTGCAGTGTGCTGAGTATTCAGCTTGATTGCCATCTTGTGCTTTATGTCGATTTTAAAAGTGCCGATACATTCAGGTGTGGTGTGTCCCCTGAATATTCTTATGTGGACACTGATCCACGTATATTAGTTTAGGTACATGACTTACCTGTGTCACTTCACTCGTGTTATTAGCAACAGAAATTACTGTACTAAAGTAATTATGAAGTACACTTTTTGTTATCAATTGATAATAGCCTATGCCCATACTTGTGTTAAATAATTATAAATCGTTGGCACTCAACATTTTATTACAACATTCAGTTTCAACGCTATACACTTGCTTATATCAGTATTGGCAAGTCTGTTTAATTTTTCTCTCGCCGTAAGAGCACGGACACAAGTTTAACCATTCTGGAATAAAAAGGCCATTTCAAACAAAGTGCAACGCAGTTAAAGCGCCAGGTAGATGTGCGGGGGCCTTATGAGAGATGGTGGTTTGTGATGATTGCTACGTGGCGCTTGATTGTTCCAGTCACTCTGGGAGCGTTCTCTCTGGGCAACGTGTTGGCGTGGACGTCCCCCATCGGCTCAAAGTTGGCCCAGTCGAGCACGAACCACGACCCCTCCCTGATGACCGAGACGGAGTGGGCGTGGGTGGGCTCGCTGATGAACATAGGTGCAGCGCTGTCTGCGATACTGGTGGGCGTGCTGATCGACCGCCTGGGGCGCAAGTACACCATGCTGAGCTTCGTGTTGCCCTTCGTTGGAGGCTGGTTCATGATCGCCTGGGCGGGCCAGGTGCGTCACTGCTTCTCTGCTGGGCGAAGCTGTGTTGGTGCAGCTCTGAGTGGTGGCTAATGAGAGTTGTGGTGCAGCTATCATTTCACATAAGTGAAAATTAACATAGACATGTGGTTGCTGCCTGGGGCACGCTAGCGTACAGACGAGAGGAGGCCGGCGCTAAGCGAGCCTGCTGCCCCACCTGAGGGACACACCTGTCACTCTGGCCATCCCGAAGAATGGATGAGATGGGGGTAGAGATGTAGCGAAATGAGGACCGGGGAGGAAATGGGAAAGCCCAGAGAAAAAACTCCACACCACTGCAGTGGTGGGATCGAACTGGAGACTTCAGACGGGAGCCCAGTGACTAACCAACCTAGTTATAGGCTGTTTACAGTAAAGTGAGCACTTTTTAAGGCCCTCGCAGCAGTCATAATAACCAGAAAATTGTATTTTATTGTGGCCTCAAATGTTTATACTAGAGCGCTACAAAGTGTATAAACCGTGTTTATTAGTCACATAGCCATTTTTTGTATATACAGTTGCCGAAAGCATACAAATAAGCTGAAAGGAACTTTTAAGTACGGCCTTAAAAAGTGCTCGTTTTACTGTTAACAGCCTATGGCTGCAGGTTCTTTACATAAGTAGTGAATGCTACAAAAAAATTTAACAAAAATTTTTTTTAAAAAATAAAAATTATAAAAGTCAATTATTTTATTTTAAATAATGATTCCTAATAAAAATTGTTTTTTGAAACACTATTTCAAATAGATTATGATGTTAAATTGTATCCAATGCAAACCTCTTATGTGCATAATAAAGTTATAATAATCTCCTCGCAGCATTTTACTCTCATCTCATCACCATCAGCAGTGTGGATATACCAATTTATTTTTAAAACTATTAGTTTTTTTATTTTGGGTGTTGAGAAATATGTATATGGAAGTTAAGTGCACAACTAGATCAAGACCATGTAGTTGTGTTAATAAGAAACATCACCTTTTATTGACTTATTTAATTTCTGCCAGAATTATTACCATTAATTATTTTAAAAAAAAAACAGACTTGATCTGCTTGTGCTGTGAAAGTGGTACTCGAGTGGAGTGAAGGCTGTACGTGTGTCGCAGACGGTGCCGCTGTACTACGTAGGCCGCATCATCACGGGCATGATGGGCGGTTCCTTCAGCCTCGCCGCTCCCGTCTACATTAGCGAGATTGCCCAGAAGGAGATCCGCGGGAAGCTTGGCTCTGGCTTCCAGCTCATGGTCGTCACGGGCATCATGTTCGTGTACGTGCTCGGAGGCATCGACAATGGTCAGTATTTGTAGTCATATTCACCAACATTTACACTTTGTGGCTGTCTGTCGATTTTTATGTACCATTTGTCCATGTGAAATGTTTTATTATTTACAGTAATACTAATTGAGTAATACTTTTTTAAAAATTCCCATTTTTATTGTCTTGATTAGCTAAACTTTATTCACAGAAAATGTACAGCTCTCATCATACTCAAAATGAATTCTAATAATGTCGGAAGTTGTATTTTATTGATGTACATGTCAGAAACCCTCATCTACTGAAATCCTGCATGTATGGAAATTTTTTGACAGTCCCCTGAAAAATGGTAGATAGAGAGTCGACTGTAGTCAGTTTTGATTTAGAAGGGTGGATAGGAGGGGTAACAAATGCCATGAGATGGCAGCAAGACACAAGAGGACATGCGTACGGCAATAGTGGCAACCTTGTGAAATGTGGTGACTAGTTTCAACTACAGTAAGCCATTGTATCCATCCATTCATTATCGTAGCATAAAGTGTCGACAGTCATTTCAACTTACACTTAAGTTTTTGATGAACAGACATGTGTACAATTTGNCAGCTCTCATCATACTCAAAATGAATTCTAATAATGTCGGAAGTTGTATTTTATTGATGTACATGTCAGAAACCCTCATCTACTGAAATCCTGCATGTATGGAAATTTTTTGACAGTCCCCTGAAAAATGGTAGATAGAGAGTCGACTGTAGTCAGTTTTGATTTAGAAGGGTGGATAGGAGGGGTAACAAATGCCATGAGATGGCAGCAAGACACAAGAGGACATGCGTACGGCAATAGTGGCAACCTTGTGAAATGTGGTGACTAGTTTCAATTACAGTAAGCCATTGTATCCATCCATTCATTATCGTAGCATAAAGTGTCGACAGTCATTTCAACTTACACTTAAGTTTTTGATGAACAGACATGTGTACAATTTGATTTCAACTTTGTGCATTTTTTATGAGATTTTTCAATATTTTTCTTTAATTATTGGAATTTTTTTTTTAAATTGCCAAGAATGACCTTGTAAAAAATTCCTCCGTGTAAAATTGGATATCTACAAAATATATTTTGTTGCCAGCAAACTGCATGCCTAAAAAGTGACCAACTAAAGTGGGACATGATTTATTTATTGACTACCAGTCACCCAAGGAGTTAGGTTAAGAGAAGCATTGTGTGTTGGTAGCCTTACGGTGACAGTACGCTGGCTGTTTGGATTGCAGAGAGAAATGGTCGCTTTGCACTGTTGCCACAACGCTGACAGCATAGTGTACTGTATGTAATTTTTTTTTTTCTCAGTTCGTTAAAAATATGAACTAAGTTTATTCAGTGGAAAGACCCCATGAGTAAGGTCTGCAGCGACATATTTGCCATTGCAATAAGATGTGAACACAACCATTATGCCGCAGGTTGATGTACTCAATTTAAATGGGTACCTCTATATAATTGTGCTTGCTATTATAACAGTAGTCAAGCTTACTCCACGAGCTGAAACTTGTGTGCGCCGTATGCAATGTTATTGCTGTCCACAAACATGTCGCATTACAGATAAAAATGATGTCTAGAACTCCTACTAGTTTTCTCTCTCTCTTTCCTCCTTCACCAGTGTGGTTCCTCTGTCTTCATTGACTGATCTCCTGTTCCTGGGTGGAGTTTCTTCCATAGTACCATTTTTTTTCTGATTTCAACTGTCCGTAAGGGAAATCAAACCCCTCAAGGTTAGGTCCGGCCATAAGGGAGCATTGTGAGGGTCCCTCCCAAGGTAGCCCTTTGCATTATCTGGTAGCTGAATTCCTCACTAATTAAATCTGTGGCAGTAGGGTATTATTACACACGATGAAAGCCAGTGGATTAAACTAGGTATTTTTTTAATCTGCTTCAATTTACAAACTTTTTGTTTAGATTTTTTATAGATGCAGTTATCTCTAGATTCTATGACCCTTCACGGTTCCTGGGAAAAGGGTCGCTATTGGAAAATTGTTTTATGGTTCCCCAAAAAAGGGTTTTTATTTCGAGAGGTTCGTTATTCCAAAGGGTCTTAGAATCGAAAGTTGACTGTATATAAAATTACCATATCAGAATATGAAACCGTATGTTTTATTCAAACTCTTAACTTCCAAAAAATTAAGGGCCATCTTATTGTATAAAAAATCTTTCAGGCCAAGATTTTTTTCCTTGAAGTAGCAAGTGATTGTAAATGTTTTTTATTGATCGTATGTTTCATTATAATACAAGCTACTTAACAAACTTTTAAAAATATTAACAGACCGCGCCTTATAAAGTGTGTGTGGTGGTGTGTGGCAGTGAGTGTGTTTGCACTAACACTGACGTGCAGTGCCGTCCCGCTCATCTTCGGGGCGATGTTCATCTTCATGCCGGAGACGCCGCTGTACTACATCCAGAAGGGACGCACAGACAGAGCGCGAGAGTCCCTGCAGTGGTTCCGAGGCACTGACTGCAACATCGATGCAGAGTTGCAGGTATGCGTTTTCACGCACTGCAACATTTACGTTCGAGTATTATTAGAAAATGAAATTGTTGTCCGGTAGCTTTGACAGGCTTGACTTTCTGTAGAGTTGTCTCTCCTTGTCGTAAGGAATATTATTTTAGAAGGTCTTTGAAATATAACTTGAGTGCAGATATTTCTTATTAGTGAAGGTACTTCCAGGGTTTTTAATGTGTAAATTGGCTTCCTTATCATTCCCTTTCTGCCTACATTGTGATGCTGCAAACATACTTAATACCCTTCATCTCAGAGCACAGCGTCGGTGTCCTGTTGGAGATAGACATATACACCCGTGGATTTTGTTTACCTACAACTTTACGTGTATTTCGCTATTACATCATTTTTCCTGTAATTGTAATAGCCTGTGTTTCCTGGGAGCTCCAAAAGCTTAAACTGATGAAATTTATATGTTATATAAAAAAAAACAGTAAATTTAAGTCTCTACCGTCATTTCTGTTGTGAAAATCTTATGGAAGCCATTTGTGCTTGAAGCAGACCTCTCAAAATATAAGTATACCACGGATCAGTATTTTCCGTACGTTAAAGCCAAGAGGTCCAACAACAGCCTTGATGTAAAGTATGTTATAACATAATTTAACTTTATATAGTCGCCATTTTGAAAGTAAGGGTGTGATCCATTTGAAACATATCAGTTTATATTACATACATTTTAATTTCTTGCTTATGGAATTTGTTAGGAATCTGTTGATTGTTTCCTGATATATGATACAAAAACCTTTTTTCATGAAGTGCCAATCATGTAGAGTGGTCAGCAAAAGAGGCTACACAGGCATGCAGTTTTAATCGATTTTTATCAGTTTTAAAAAATTTTTAACTCCAGGAAAATTTCCTTGAAATAATTCTAATGTATGACCATTGAGGTGTACAAAATAATTTCATGTGATCGTTAATATCTTGAGTATGTTGTAAACTTGAGGCACCATGACTAATGTTTAAATAGAATGTAAAATATCTCTAAACGATTATTACGTGTAAAATTATACAGTACAAAGAAATGTTAACAAGTCTTGCCCAAAGCTCTTAAAGAGCAGTAAGACCACTGCATGTTTACCTCAATTTACCCATATATATATTATATTCGGAACTGTGAAATTGTTATCTCCACAACGAATATCCATGTCTGTTATTAATACATAACTCACGCAAGTGTCATCTACGTAATGTTTGAACATGTTTCACTTCAAAATAGCAATGCGTTGATAAACGTAAAAAGTGAACAAACTTTTTTTTTCACGTGCCAAAGATATTATTGCACACAGCACTTTACTCAAAATGGCTGCTGTGTACGTGTGACACTAGCGCCCGCAACGATGTGTGTCAGTTTTATTGATGAGTTTGTTTGAAAGATTCTTGCAACGGAGGTGAATAATTAAGCGAAATATTTTGGACATACGCCATTGCTTCAATAGCGTATGTCCAAAATATTTCGCTTAATCATTCGCTGGCACGTGTATACAGTTATCTACATATTTGTGTTCCTGGCTGTATAATTAAATGCAAAGGCCAAGGCCATTATTGGAAAGAACCTTTGCAGCGCTTTGCCGTTTTGGCAGACACAATCTGAATTTGGTGGCTGTGTTTTGTGTTTGGCATTGGTATTACAATGGAGAGGAAATGAAAATTATCGCAGATACAGTCGTCGAATAAACAAAAGTATAGATGTGAGTGGAGAAAATAATTACCATGGTTTGTACATTTCAAACAAACAATTACATTAAATACGTAAATGTCCTTCATATCCGCTTTTTTCTGCAATTTGCCAATTTTTTTTTTAATTCCAAGGATTTTACAGGATTTCCGCTTCAGGGCTGGTGCCAGCTCTGTATTAGCATATTTAATGTTTGTGGTTGATAACTTTCATCATATAAAAGTTGGGTTGCAGTTGGTGAACCGATATGGTATAAATACCAAATTAACCTGAAATACTTATGTGACCTCCATGTTGAAAATAAGTGCCTTATCCATTTAAGTTATTATGGTAACGCCTACAATAGTATTAGTTACCTGCAAAATTTGGCGTGAATTTAGTGTGTAGTTCCCAAAATATAATCTAAGAGCATAATTTTTACAATTTGTACATACTGTATTCCAAAATGGCTCCAAATACAGTATACCAAATTAAATTAAATTTTTACCTGATGTAATGGCAGACCAACACAATATACCACATTTTATTTAATTTTTTAATATGAAATGGTAGACCAGTACATTATACCAAATCTAATTAAATTTTTACATAATAAAATGTTAAAATACAAAATTTGGTCTAAATTGTTTTAATAGATCCCATGATGTAAAATTGCACCCTAAACATTAAAAAGGCTACCATTTTGAACATAAGCACATGGATTCGTAATAAACTATAAAAGTTGGATGCCCTTATTAAGTACTACATATATGTGTACAAATTTGGTGAAATTTATGTTTACGAGTTTAAAATTTATTGTATAAGTGATTGCATTAGCCTATATTTTCAAGAAAATTAGGCTGAAAAACTTGATTGCTAAGAAAGGAAACTGAAACAATCAGCAAAATTTAGCGTGTTGCACTTTGCTTGTGATTTTGCACCTTGCATTTCTCATAGCGATCACTGTACTGCAAGCAGCACGATGATGCCTCACCTTACATTTCTCATAGTAAGCACTCTACTGCAAGCAGCATGATGTCTCACATGTGGTCAAATTGCTTCAATGTCTTCCATCCCCCCTATTCCCTGAAAACTGGGAAGCATCTGTCCTCGTGAAGAGGCTGCTTTTAGCAGGACCGGGCACAGAGATTATATCCCTCTGGGCATGTGAAGGGGTTGGCCTGATCAAGGGGCGTGTTGCTGACCAGACTGAAGTGTAGCAGATGGAAGCGAGGTGGCTGGAGTCTAGTGCCAGATGGTATACCACTCTCCCTTCAGGATAACAAAGTTCCTCCTCAGGGAGGAACTTTGCCCGTGGTACAAAGTAAAGTTGTGTGTACAAGTCGTCAGGCGCCCCGGCAGAACCAGGGTTGATTGGTCCTGAAGCTGTGGCGGTATCCTTCTCTCGTTCTGCTTCGACCTTCAGTCACGAGTACACCCTGTCGGGCCCCTGCACTGTTCCCACCAGATCTTCAACAAAGGCGGATACCTGCGTCCTGGCGTGGCATGAGGCGGTGATGGAAGAGAGTCGGAGAAAGTGGATGTTCCATAGAAGAGGGCGCGGGCTGGTCAGGTCAATCGAGTGTTTCCTATTAGGGGAGGAAATGTGTGCCCTCATGGTGCGTTACCTGCATAGCAAGTGGCCTCGTTCCTCAGTCGGCAGAGAGATCAGGATATCTGCGTGTTCCCGTGGACTGGCTTACCTGCTACGTCCCTAGGGCCTAACTGCAATCATCTCCCCGCTAAACCAAGCACACTGCGGAAAGTTGCAAATGCAGTCCACGCACTGTTCCTGCGTTGGCCGACAAGGTGGGATATCGCCATGCCCCAACCAGCAGCACGGAGACAGAATGCTAATTTACACAATATCCTGAAGGGAAGGTGTTGGCGGGTGCTCACTTCTGGAAGTATAGTTGAAGTTCTTGGGTTGGAAAGGATTAAACCAGGATTGATGGTTACCAGAAGTAAAGCAGACTGATGAACAAAACACATGCCAAATAAGAATAATGCTGGTTTATTGGCAATCCAGTTAAACACATATGCAACCTGCTCCCTGAATGAGACCAGAAGGGTCGTGTCTAGGTTGCCAAGGGTGAAGGTTAGTTTTATATCTCACATGTATTTAATGATATTACAGTTGCTGGGAATTTGAAAGATGTACCTTAAACTAAAAATTTCTAAAGTAAAGTGCAGTACTTAATATTGATATTTTACTTTACTGGTGTTTCTTGTTATTCTCTTTCTCAGTTTGTGTTCTTTGTTATGTGAACAGGAAATGGAGATGTTAGTGGAAAGCTCCAGGTCACAGAAGTTGTCTTGGAAGGAAGCATTTTCCACTACAGCCGCGAAGAAAGCTCTCGTCATCTCCATAGGTCTGATGGTGCTGCAGCAATTGAGTGGTGTCAACGCAGTTATATTTTATACTGCTGATATATTTAAGGTGAGCAATTCACTATTGTTAGGTACCACAGTGCAACATCCATGTTTGGTTCATTCAGAATGAGCTTAACTGACATAAATAATTGACGTGCAACCTGGGTCGATATGGACGTGTAGCCTCTCCCACCCTCAGAGCCTGGAAGAAGTTGCTCCATTCACTGGTTACTTTAATGACTGAGCCCTTCCCCAGTGACTCTACAACCCATCTCAGCTCGCGGAGGTGTCGATATGGCAGCGGGGCAAGTAGTAGCACGGATAGGGGTGAACGTGGTTGCAGAACTGATAGGCTTAGCTGTTGGCAGACGGCTGGGGAACGTTAGATGATGCTTAACTGCTGTAGCTGGTGTAGGCTTGATGGGCTCTGGACATGCTAAGGTGGGTGGGGTCGATGCAAGGACAATACTGGCCTCTGCACGTAGAAGCACCCTGGATGGTAGGTACACTGCTGAGCTGGTCCTGGGTGGAGCCTGCCGGGTGGAAGTGACGCTGGTGTTTCCGGACTGCAGACAAGCAGCTTTCTAGACCCTCTGACAGTCTGCCCCCGACCCACTCTGATCAGTGGTTATCTTCTCTGCCTTCGCCGTCCCTGCTCTATGGTGGGGCATGTGAGGGTAGAAGCTCAGGCTGAGGCGAGCTCCAGTGGTAAGACAAGGTGAGAAGGGTGAGCCTTCCAGATCGCCAGAGGATCAATTCACTCCCCAGTGGAGGGCATCCCTCCACATGATGGTGGCGAGCACTCTTCTCTCATTCAGTGACACCGTTAGCAGTTTTCAAGCTTTTTCCGTCGCAACACTCTTAACATGATTGTTTATTTCTGCAGATACCCGTCTCTATCTGATTTTTACTGAAAATATTAAACCTACAACGTTCCTTATCGTTGCACATATGCAGAATGCCTGAATGGTTTACGTAATAATGTACGCTTGAAGTTATTAAATTTACGCACCTACATCTCGATTAGCATTTTTTACATTACCAAAATCTTTAATTCTGTAGCACTTATCCTTTTCCAGTATCTTTCTGCTTACCTTACATCTTGACAGAGGCACTATTGCAGATCTTCCTCTTGGTGTAGGACCCAAATGTAGAAACTTCATTACGTATTTTATGGCTCACACTATCCAAGGTTATATATGTATATCAAATTTTTCCCCGTTTTAAAATTTTGTTGTCGAGCGGTTTTGCGGAACCCGTACGAGGTTTTGAAAGAACCGCAAGGTTCCATGGAACACAGTTTGAGAATCGCTGGTCTGGAGAAGCTGCGTTATCACTGGTAACAGAGCGGCCCCCCGAGTGGCTAGCGTAAGCCTGAAGGTGCTGCGTCTGAGCCTGCGAAGGTGGCGGGTAGCTTGGAAAGGAAAATGTGAACAGAGTGGTAAAAGATCAAGGTATGGTTTCAGTGTGTTTGCTCAGAATAAACCACATACAGTAGATTCTCTCTGTATAGACCCCCCATTTATTGCATCTGTCTTTTTGTGATAACTCGTATGAGAAAAAGTAAAAAATATAGTGGAAAAAAGTTTTAACATTTTATGGAAATTGGCAGAAAAATAGATTTGTTGCACTTTGTTGGTTTTTGCGCCTTGTGTTTCTCTTTGTGAGCACTGTACTGGATGTAGTTCATATCCGAAATAGACACCACCCTCCCTCCTCGCTAGCCAATACCTACCTACTCGGCCATCAGGCGGCTGAATGTTTCCGTGCGCAACTCGTCCTGCCATTGTGCTTTTGCTCGCTTGCCTTTTTCATTTTGCTTTTGCTTGCCTGGCTCTTGATTACTGTGTTGATAATTTATTACACATAGGTTTTTTGGGTATGGCGAAGGGGGGTTCCGATTTGGTAATGTTTCTGGCTTGATTTTGTGAATGATTGTTGATGACCTCCACCTGTTGTACAGACTTGCGATCTCATTAAAATGAGTGGAAAGCAAGTCAGCTTGTTAAAATGTAAAAGACCCCTCCTGTGAAGTTGCAGGAAATAAAACTAAACTAAATAGCATTTTAAAAATTATGAACAAATTGTGCCAATCTCAGTTTTAATTATCCTTTAAGAAGTGATGATATTTAATTACCTTTGAGTTTTGTTATAATTGGGCTGTACCAGAAAATAAATTTCACAAATGAAACAGATAGACGTAATAAGAAAAGTGAAAGTAGTCGCTTATTTTTTACGAGGCAATAGTGCCTAGCTTGGAGTACTGCCATCGCATAGGCCTGGCCAGCTCTTATCACGTAATATGTGCGAGTGACACCGCATGGGCAACCATGACAGAGCGACAGCATCAAGCAAAATGGTAAGCGGAAATCAATAGTTTAAGACGCTGATCACGGACTCGTGGGTCGCGTTCGTCACGGTTGCTGTCGCTGTGACTGGGCGTCTTCTGGCACACCTTGGGACAGCAACAACCCTGGAGCAGTGACGAAGTCGCAGTGACAGGAAATGTTACCCATCCCTAACACATACGTGCATCTTTTACGGTTTAGCAAGTACAGCCTTTAGCCAAATGTTACATCACCCACCAGTCAGTAAATACAAGCAGTGTGCAAGGGTGTGGTCTGTACCAAGCAAGCGAAATTTATCTTGTGCCCATCCCAGCTGTCATAGAGGAGGGGGGGGGGGAAAGCAGGCCGCACTCCCCTCACCCAACCATGCGAGAGCATCTTGATATTTTTGTGCCAAAAACGTTTGAACGTGGACTTAATATGAAAAATTTTGACATATAGTGGTTGGGGGTGGGTTAGAATCGGTTCAAAAAGAGGGGTGGTGTTATAACAGGGTTCTACTGTACATAAAAGTTAAAAGTTTTAGAAATTGGAATTGCAGTATCATTGTTTTTANAGGGGGGGGGGGGACAAGCAGGCCGCACTCCCCTCACCCAACCATGCGAGAGCATCTTGATATTTTTGTGCCAAAAACGTTTGAACGTGGACTTAATATGAAAAATTTTGACATATAGTGGTTGGGGGTGGGTTAGAATCGGTTCAAAAGGGGGGTGTTATAACAGGGTTCTACTGTACATAAAAGTTAAAAGTTTTAGAAATTGGAATTGCAGTATCATTGTTTTTANGGGTGTTATAACAGGGTTCTACTGTACATAAAAGTTAAAAGTTTTAGAAATTGGAATTGCAGTATCATTGTTTTTAACTGTTAGTCAAAATCTTGAATTAAATTTATTTGTTGCCAACATGAATGCATGCACAGTGAGGTTACAAACCAGTGGGTGGTATGCATGGCAGATAGTGAAATTTATTGCAACACCATCACATTCAGAAAGTGACTTGTTGCAGCCGAAACACTACAGAATGGTTGGATGTACGTGGCTGAGCAGTGACTATGGTACATGTCAGTGTGGTTGTGTGGCAGGCGGCGGGCAGCAGTCTACTGCCGACGGTGGCATCCATGATCATGGGCGGCATCCAGATAGTGGCGACGTTTGCGTCCATGCAGGTGGTAGACCTGACTGGCAGGCGGGTCCTGCTGCTAGTGTCTGGCTTCGGGATGGGCGTGTGTTCCGTCGTGCTGGGCGTGTTCTTCCACGTGAAGGACACGGTGTCTGGGATCAGCTGGCTGCCGCTGGTGTGCGTGTGCTTGTTCATCACGCTCTTCTCGTTCAGCTTCGGCCCCATCCCCTGGCTGATGCTGGGCGAGCTGTTCCCGCCGCGGATCAAGGGTCCGGCCAGCTCCGTATCCTGCATGCTCAACTGGCTGCTGTCCTTCCTCGTGACGCGCTTCTTCTCCGACCTCGTTGCCGCGCTCGGCCAGGACGTCACCTTCTGGATCTTCGGGAGCATCTCCCTCCTCGGGACCATCTTCGTCTTTTTCGTGGTGCCAGAGACCAAGGGCAAGACGCTCGACGAGATCCAGGTGGAGCTTGCAGGGAGGTCGAGCTGAAGCTCGGTCATCCCAAGATGCTGCTGTTTCAGATCATGAAAAATATTGCACATTGCATTGACACTATATTTATAAACAGACTTCATCACTTTTATAATGGAACGTCATTTTAATGATAATTGGTTCTTGTATGCTATGTATTTTGTTACAGATTTTGAGACACGTTGTGGGCATAGTTACCAAATATCTCGAAGTGCAGTTGAATTTTAAAAAGTAATGTTGAGTGCGTACTCTAGTGTGTGTTCTCGAGAGAACTGAACACTGTGCAGTAATTTTGATAAAGATTGTTTTCTCTATGAATGTTTTCAAGCNGTGTGTGTTCTCGAGAGAACTGAACACTGTGCAGTAATTTTGATAAAGATTGTTTTCTCTATGAATGTTTTCAAGCTTGTGGATTTTAAAAGATGGTTTTACCTAATATGGTATTTGTTATATGCAATTTTATTCATATTTATGATTGATATTTGATTGTGTGTAGCATAAGTATATATGTATATGTACATTATGAGTACCTGAATTTATTGTGTACATGTTTGTTAATGCAGTTGGCTCATTAATTGTGTTCCTCTTCCAAGAGTACTCTGCAGGGCAACATGTTTATTTAGCGTTTGTACTTGGCTGTGACTAAAATGTTATCAGGGTCATTTTATGAAATTTTGTATAGTATTTTTCATGTTATATAGTAATGTGAACAATCGCTTAAGATGTTTTTTTTGCTGGAACATGGAAACATACTTGTAATTGGTTAAAAAAAAGGAAGTATGTATTGTACCATTGTAGGTAGACTTTATTGTTGTCAGTTCAAAAAAAACAGGAACTGGATCATTATTTTATATTCAACATTTTCCGACAGAGCTCTTCCTGTTATGTGAGTGCATGTACAAATGTGACAGCTATTGTATTTTATAACTATTTACTACGTTCCCTTCTGCTCCAGAAATATGTGTATTGCAAACTATTCCCCAGATGGAGGATTTTAATAGATTGTAGTTTGTCTTGGTACAGTCCACATTTTTCATTTTGCCTGCTTTTGTGTTTGAATGCGCACACATATAATATACCATTCCAATTTTATACATTAATCGATGTAGTATTTATTTGCAGGTTTTTGCATAGTAAAATAGCCGGCTCTTGTTAAATGTTGAGGTGGAAGCTGTGTGCGTTACTCTGTCAGGCAACAGTCTTACGGCCTTGTTTCTCCAGTTCTCTGTTAAACAAACTCTGCAAATAAATAAGGAATATAACCTACTCGGGACAAGTTACACATCGAAAGAGACGTAACTGCTCTACACATCCATGATCGTAAGAGTACTTTCTTTATTATGAACAGCATTTATTTGAAACATATTGTCTTGATAACTACGTACGGACACAACCTTGAAATATTACAAAAGACAAATTTATGAGGTTCTGCAGTAGATGAACTTGGATGATTATGATGCATTTTCCTGATGGAATTGCTGCCGGGTGTTGGTTCACTGTGGAAGACTGAATAAACTTATTTTTGTGTTGTGAAATTCTTTAGTTTGCAGTTAATCATCAGTTTTCTTATATCTGTAGTAGCTTATATTCTAGGGGGATTTGAAGCAGTTGAAATTAAGCTTATGTTGTGGTTGAAATAATTGTCTTGTGCATCTTTTTGTACAGTATCATGTAAAAGATTTGACAAACTTTTGTGAGATATGTGTATATTGCCTATTAGTGGTTTCTATTGTAGCAATCCTGTGCAAAATTTGCATTTGTAATACCTAATTATTAGGGTTGTGCAGATTTGACTTTTTTGTCACAAAATAAAAACAAAAGATATGTCATGAACTTTTGTGAAACTGAAACGAAAATGAAAAATAACATCATTAGAGCCCAGCCGTAATGAAATATAAACAAATTTCATAACATGTTAGAAAATTATTCGTTGCAAATTCAAACAAAGAAAATTTATGATATGGAGTATAACAAGATGCTTTATATATTCAAAATAAATACCAAAACGAAAATTAAAGTTGTCACTTTTAATTTTTGTTTCGGTATATCAAATATTCGCACAACACTACTAATTAAATAATGTGAAACTGGATTAACAAGTGCCCACAGGTTATACCTGCATGTTTGTTTCACATTTAAAATTATTGTTATTATTAATATTATTATTGTTATTATTTGTAGCTGAGCTACCTGGTTGCTTATGAATTTCCAAATTTATGACTTAAGATTACCAGATATTGTGTGGCGTTGGGTAAGCACGCGTGTGTGCATGCGTGTGATTGCAAGAGTAAGTGCATTTCATTTCTACTGTAATTGAAATTTCGTAAAAGTCCTATAAATCTTTCTTGATTTAACATAAAGTTGATTTGTTTTGTGTGTGTGTGTCAAAATGGTTTGTTCCGGCATGTATTCTGATTCAATTATGCTTGGTTCTGATGCACAGGAAAGATTGTAAATGATTGCATTTCTTGTCGCCCTCATTCATTGCAGTTTGTTCGCATGTGTGAATGCTGTTGGCTTGTGTGATGTTTCACAACACTGGTGTGAAGGGCGTGTGTGTGTCGGAATAGCAGTGACTGTCGGCAAGGCAGTTTCCCCAGACCGAGTGGATGGAGTCTGGTCCTTGCCATTATTGTGTAGTTGACAATATGTATGTATCAGTTCATGCAACATCACTTGAGTGTACTGAGCTTTACCTGGAGTGTATACATATGTTCATGTATGGATTCCTGTACTAGTTTCTAGGGTTGTGCAAATGTAACTTTCTGTTTAACAACATTATGAAATTAATATCCTATTAATTTTAATAAAACTGAGATTAAAAAGAAATTACACAAAAAACCTTAAAGTTTTGTAAAGTTTCGTTTGATAATGTAACATATTGTCTCGCATTATCAAATAAATTCAATATAAAATACTAAATTAAACTCGTGTGGTACTATCAGTTGTCATCAAAACTTAAAAAAAAAATTTTTTTTAGGCACACATGAATAAGTTACCTGAGTAGATTGCTAATGGAGTAAATTATATAATAGGTACAACCCTTAAAGAATTTAGATAGAAAAAATATTTGCAATGTTTTTGCAAACATTTTAAGTTTAATTTTGTGTGGATATTTTAGAAATAAAGGACTAAAAACCCATAAGTGAATGCTAAAAAAAAATTTTCATTTTGTTGAGACTACTGTCTGCAACAAGTTTTATTACCAAAAACAAGAATTCAAGTTCTGAATTTTCGTTTTGGCAGACTGAATATTTGCACAACCCTACTAAACTTGGCAGATCTGCTGTTTGTGCCTCAACACTTCCTCCTAGGCCCTTCACAACGTAGTACAAATATTTTTTAGTTACCTGCGACTGTGATTTGAAATGTATGTACAGTACTTAATTTTTTTCCTGTAACAAATTTGATACAGGCAGTTGTTTTGTCTACGAGCTCAACGCGAACTTGTTCGAATGTTCAGGAAATGAATTTTTGTTGTAAGAAACAGCAATATAACATGCGAGAGGAAAGCATGACAACTGTAGGTGAAGAACCTAATAGCTACATTGCAGTAACCATGAGTGTGTGTCGTGTTTGTTTGTCCTGCTTCCCTCTACCGCCTTGTCCTTGAATAAAAACTTAAAAATTCTACCAGAGCAGTTTTAAGGTTTGTGTTAATGTGCAGTATCGGTTACTGTTGCGATGGAAACTGCACTGTCGTTGCTGGCAACCTCGTGCACTGTATGTGTGAGCATTTATTCCATGTTCTTCCCTTATCAAACATCAAAGTGTATTGGTCCGTCGTTGCGTGAAAATGTTTGTTGTTATTTTTTTTGTTTAATAAATATGAATAACTGTTGACAGTGTGTTTGTTACCTTGCCACACCTACCCACGACAGCTGTTGCGTGTCGTGCTCACTGTTTCAACAAACTGCCTTTGTGACCGTCGTCGGACAATCCGCTCTCCCCCCCGCCTTACTACAGGTTTCGAAACATTCATTTGGAAAAAAACTGACCGCTAAGGTAACGTTCACTATTGGGATGTACAAATGTTTGTGATCACAGTTTGTAGTATGCAGGGTTGCCGCTTTTTTTAATTAAAAAATTTTCCGACAATTCCTTCCTTCCTTCCTTCCTTCCTTCCTTCCTTCCTTCCTTCCTTCCTTCCTTCCTTCCTTCCTTCCTTCCTNGTATTATAGCACATTTTTACACCAAAAAACTTCTCCGATCTTATAAAATTACTTTATACATACACGTATCGCAAATAAAAATGCCTAAACATTTTTTCCACGACCATCAAAACAACTTTATACAATTCTAATGGTGGTACACAATTGATGATAGAACTGCCAAATATAGCTAGCATATCGCAATGTACCCTGATAGTTTGCCACTTTGTTCAAAATACTGTGACATTCCCCTGCATCCCAGATGAGTGGGATCCGTAAGTNGAATATAAATTCTCATACGTAAGTACCTAATTTTGAAGTGATTATTACAGCAAAGTTTTTATATTGTGTGAATTGATTCTTGCCATGTAAATTACCAGATGATGCATAGATCAAATTTGGTGACTACATTTGAAGGTGTTTGTAAAATAAATATTTTGTATATTGAAAATATCTAATTGGTATTTCTTTGAGAAGAGAGTTATGGCACTGCGGCGCTAGTGCTTTTTGCGCCATATGCCTACATTACTTTCGAATCTGTGAGGTGGCTTGCTCTATGAGCGGCTCGGCTCCCCTCGTTTTTCCTCCCCTATTCCCCCTCCCTTGATTTCCCCTCCTTTAATGCGTCACCATTTTTTGACGTGAATAAGTCTAAATTTGCAACCATAGTGGGCAATCCAGAAAATCTAATGATAACAAAATTGGTGAATGCAGTTTGGCATTGCAGCTCCGAATCTATCGTATACATCTAAAATTCAATTTCACCACNATAACAAAATTGGTGAATGCAGTTTGGCATTGCAGCTCCGAATCTATCGTATACATCTAAAATTCAATTTCACCACTCGATTTCCAAAGGATCAAAGAGTTTGTTACGTGCAGTGAGGACTGCGAAGCGTCGCGCGCGACGGGGCACCGCCATTTTGAGTTTGTTTCGCCACGTCTCATAATTTCCGCATTGTCTAACTTTTGACGCGGAGTACCTACGACGCTCGTTTAATTTTAATCAACAGCTCTTGCCGAGATCAATCAATTGAGTGCATAAAAAAATTGTGTGGCATGGTTAAGGTAAAATTGTACGAGTTTAAAGTAAAAAAAAATTGAAAACTTAACACAATGTTGGCCTAGACTTTCCACAAAGCTAGGTCGAAATACGAAAATCTGATACGGTTGGAAAGAGCATCTCAAGAGGAATCCGGTGATACCTATGAAACCCCATATGATTGAGTGAAGCGGTGCCGGGAACGTAAAACAAAAGGCGGTGTCCCCGAAATAGCCACACCCCATGGTTTTTTTTACTTCCATATGCTGTGAGTCCACGGCTCTCGCGTTGGGCATAAATAATTAATATTATATGGTTCAGTTTTTTTTTTCTCTTTTAATCAATGGAGCTCTGATGAGTCGTTTGACTGCCTCCACCGATACTTCACCTTTAAGTAATTTTTATTAGAGGTATTACTACGTATGTTGTTTTAGAGGAGGTTTTACTGGGTTGTTAAGGGTGTTTTTATTTTTTCAATTGCTCATTATCTAAACACTAGTTGACTTATTTATATTTTCCAATTTTTTAAACATTTACACACATTTTATTCAAGTGGTAATTCTGTATTTNCACTAGTTGACTTATTTATATTTTCCAATTTTTTAAACATTTACACACATTTTATTCAAGTGGTAATTCTGTATTTTACATTTTAATCATCAGATTATATGGACAATTCATTGAATACTTTTTACGTTTTGTAATATATTTTGTTAAACCTTTTCTATGCATNACATTTTAATCATCAGATTATATGGACAATTCATTGAATACTTTTTACGTTTTGTAATATATTTTGTTAAACCTTTTCTATGCATTTTCTGGATTCTGGAAATGTTTGTGATGATCAATTTTATGAATTGTAATAGGGTTGAAACCCCCTCTTTATGGTTCTACTAGTTGTATTATAATAATACTGTCAAAATATAAGCTTTGAAATAATTTGTTTGTGCATCGGCACAGCACATGCCGTAGATAGGAAATCCGACACAGGTTGGAAACACGAGGAAACTTAAAATGTTCAGTTGTAAGAAGAGCAGAATAAAGTGGGTAGNAGAAATCCGACACAGGTTGGAAACACGAGGAAACTTAAAATGTTCAGTTGTAAGAAGAGCAGAATAAAGTGGGTAGGTGTGCGTAGTTGGTGCGTTGCTGCAAGAGAAATATACAATAGGATTTGCTGTGGCTTCTCTGTCGACCAGAGCTCTCCTGTGAGTGGAGAGCAGAGGTCTGGCTGGTTCCTCACAGGGTCTTGACAGCTGATGAAGATAAAGTGAAATGGATATAGAGCAGTGCTGGAATGTAAGGGTAGGGGGAATGGGAGATCTCCAAGCAAAACCCGTAGATCAGCAGCATTGTCCTGCATGGTGCTCGCATGGGAAAATCTGGAAGTGGATCGACTGGGAATTGACACCAGTTCACCTTGGTTGGAGACCATCATTCTAACCACTACACCAATTGCAGCCCCTTTTCCATATAAATAATATTCAGTACAGTATTTATGTTCCCACACAGCGTAACCAATAGATAATTTTTTAATACTGTATTTCATAAACCCTATAATCTGCAGTGCTGTGGGTTGTACACTAGCTCGACTGAACTACTGCTGTCTGTAGCTCTAAAAGCCATTACTCTTACATTCTCCACTCTGCTTTCACATGCTGTATGGAAGTTTTATATTCCAGACAGAGGTTATTGTTGTTCGTGGTAGTGCTGAACTGCTTGTCGCTAAAATGTATGAAGACAACTGCCTACCTGCAGCTATTCTCCTGTGTTTTGAATAAAATGTGGTGTATTGATATCAGAATTACACTCATATTGCCCATCTTTCCTCCGCTGCGATGCTCTCCTTTGNGAATAAAATGTGGTGTATTGATATCAGAATTACACTCATATTGCCCATCTTTCCTCCGCTGCGATGCTCTCCTTTGCCCAATATCGCATTCCATGCCCCTTTCCCCATTAAGGTAAGCGATATGCTGGTATAAGGAAGCCGTGCCGCCAGGATGAGTCATGGCGTGTGGGGCTACCTTAAAGCTGTGAGTACAGGTCCGCTGCCCCATGCTACCAGTCCACTTAGCTTAATCGTATTTCCACATTATTTCTTGGCATCTCTCTAATTTCCATTGCATAAGCTATATAACTAAATTCCTCTTTTCACAGTTTTTTTTTCAGATGACGTAATAAATGTATGTTTCCAGGGGGAAAATCATATGTGGTTTAAATATTTCTGTCCATACACGTGTTACGAATAGTCACTCTGCGGCAAATTACTTGCCCCTGTACATAATTTCATTTAGGAAAAACAGCATTTCGTGATCTGCAACCATTCCGGAAAATTTGGGGGTGTCCGCATTAGACGAACCATCATTATATAAACATAGGCGTGCACATGAGGTGTGTCCAGGCATACCATAATGTTCGGTCAATTTATTAGTTTATAACTGTGGTCTTTGAGATATATATACTATTTATTATATAAGCATTCTCTTATGTGTGAGACATACTAAGAAATACAGAATTTATCCATTGTGTGAGAACTGCCTAGAGGTGTCTGTCAAGCTCCCCTCATCACCCAGTGTTGCAGCTGTCACATGGTGATCGTAGGTTATAGGCTGTTCTATCTAACCTCGCGTTGCGGACATGCATCGGGATGAACGACGTGCGTGTCCCACAGGCCGCACTGGTGCAGCGACAGTGGGCCAATGACATGATGACAGTGGTGGTGCCAGACCACGCAGGATTGGTCCATATCATATACTTAGTATCATTTTCTTTTGGTAGCCCAAAAGACTCATGCTTAATGTACATTATACAATTTGAAATTGTATTCTAGTACCCATAAAATTAGAGTTGCCAGATGTACTGTTATCATTGGAACAACCATAATTGTTCGTTCACTCTTACCTCAGTATTAATATAAGTTAAGCTCATAATACAGAAATATTTCAATTGCCTGTTGACCACCATGCACAAAGATCGTGTGTGGGAAATAGTTTTTATTTGGTTTTATGTCACATGTGAGTAAATTTGGCGATCCATTTACTAGCAAGGATATATATTATATTCAGATATATGGCATGTTCGCATTTGACAGGCACAGCATGATGTTTAAATTTTGTCACTACTATTACATTAACAGACGACTGCGATGTCGTATTGAGGATCCAGTTTTAAACGAACAACATTCTTCAAACTGTTAACCCTTTCGTGTCCATTGTATGCTGCAAAGTAAGATTATATTTGACTGCGGTACTGTACTCTACAAAGCTCAGTGCTCGACGATCCTTCCTGGAAGTAAGAGATTCGTAAACTGTGCTACTTCTCTACGTTATAACTGGTTCTTATAACTCATCACCGAACACAAAGACAACAGCTTTTTGGTTGTAATACGAAACATGTTCTGTGTCAGCTTATTGTCTTATTTTCAACACCAGAAACAATAAACTTTATTTGGGAATGAAAGGTTTAAACAGCATAAGTTGTCAGTAGCACAAAGAATGTCATAATTGATACACACCATTGCATTGTGGCCGCAATGTATCCTTCCGCCCCATCTGCCTTTAAATCAAAAATTTCTAGAATCAACTATATTTCAGGGGTTCTGAATAATTTAGGTAAATCGCGCGCTGCTCGCATTAACACTCTGGCCTTGAAAGACGGCTGCGATCGCTCTAGCAGAACGGGACAAGAGAAGTGACGCAGAACAACACATAGCAGTATAATTAGCAACGTACCTGCGTCCAAACGAGGCTGTCAGTGACGCAAAAAACAAGCCCCTTCTCTATGCTTGAAACACTCACAAGAACAAAACAATTGGTAATAGTAGACAGAAGACCACAAATGCACTCTATTTTGTCGAAAGCAAAATAATCATTCACTTTATCGTGATTTTTAAATCTCATATATAGGATATTATACGGATAACTTGCCGTTTTATGATTTGTCAACAGCTATAATAACTACCACACCTGTCGGGGTATTGTGAACACTGAATAAAATATAATATGAATTTCCGCGTAGTTCAACCGTCGTCTCGTGGGGCTATTGTGACTCCAGCTTTTGTGTGCAACTTCACGTAAGTAAATTTGAACCATAATTCANGAATAAAATGTGGTGTATTGATATCAGAATTACACTCATATTGCCCATCTTTCCTCCGCTGCGATGCTCTCCTTTGTCCAATATCGCATTACATGCCCCTTTCCCCATTAAGGTAAGCGCTATGCTGGCATAAGAAAGTCGTCCCACCAGGATGAGTCATGGCGTGTGGGGCTACCTTAAAGCTGTGAGTACAGGTCCGCTGCCCCATGCTACCAGTCCACTTAGCTTAATCGTATTTCCACATTATTTCTTGGCATCTCTCTAATTTCCATTGCATAAGCTATATAACTGAATTCCTCTTTTCACAGTTTTTTTTTTTCAGATGACGTAATAAATGTATGTTTCCAGGGGGAAAATCATATGTGGTTTAAATATTTCTGTCCATACACGTGTTACGAATAGTCACTTNGGGGGAAAATCATATGTGGTTTAAATATTTCTGTCCATACACGTGTTACGAATAGTCACTTTGCGGCAAATTACTTGCCCCTGTACATAATTTCATTTAGGAAAAACAGCATTTCGTGATCTGCAACCATTCCGGAAAATTTGGGGGTGTCCACTATAGACGAACCATCCTTACATAAACATAGGCGTGCACATGAGGTGTGTCCAGGCATACCATAATGTTCGGTCAATTTATTAGTTTATAACTGTGGTCTTTGAGACATATACACTATTTATTATATAAGCATACTGTTATGTGTGAGACATACTAAGAAATACAGAATTTATCCATTGTGTGAGAACTGCCAAGAGGTGTCTGTCAAGCTCCCCTCATGTACCAGTGTAGCAGCTGTCACATGCTGATCGTAGGTTATAGGCTGTTCTATCTAACCTCACAGTAAAATGAGCAGTTTTGAAAGCCCTGCTTCAGATCTACTTCTATGCATATTGTTTATTCTTCCACCATATGCACAATCAACGTTACCATGGGCCTGATCACTTTATTCGTGCGTCGGTCAAGGGCAACTGTAACATTTTTAGAAAAGGAAATATTTCACACATATTTTTGTTACACTTATAATAATAAAAAAGAAAATTAAAAGTAAAATAAAATATTTTAGTAGTCACAACACTTGTAATTTAACGTTAACACGTGGAAATGCTTCCCCTCTATTGTTGCGAACTTAACTGGGAGTGTGACAGTCACTGTGCCGTAAAAATATATGCAGGTAGGAGCATGTTTTCTGGAACATGTCCAGCTCTCTGCACCGCCACCCCTCCTGCAACTGATCACCTAAGGCATAGCAGGATACGACTTACAGAGCCTAACAACCATGATTACGGACATATCATAGTTTCGGTACCACCACCAAGGGCTTCTAGGAAAACATATCCCTCCACCTGAATGCCCAACAACAATCAGGCTTCACAGGTCTGAGCGTATTTCCACTCTTGAGCAGAAATACGGTAATCCATATGGGAAAATCCCACATTGTGGGTCTTCTACCTCCGAAGAGGGTGACGCCAGACTGCCTTCAGCAACTTCGGACCCGACGAAAGGACCAGTCCCCTTCTAAGGGTGGAGTTGAAAACCGAACTGAGGGCCGGAGCAACGTGCATGCGCCCACGTGGACCACAGAGCATGGACCTGGCCGTATCCCGTGAAGGACCGCCTAACAGGATGGCACCCCTCCAAGGCACGACTTACACAGTTCCTACCCCCGGGCGCTTTCTTCCACTAACCTCGAACGATTACCAGTTCTGGTGGACGAAGTCATAATTTCTTCAGGCTAGGAAAACCCGAGTATTAACATGCTCAGATTTACCATTACTGTTGCCCCATAAGGGCTAGACCCAGATCAAACACACAGGCTTGGTTTCGCACAGCCAGTCCCCGAGCTGATCTAGTCAGCTTGCAAGGGTACATTGGGCAACCACTCAGCTGGAATGCGTTCCACTGCACTCCGCCGGCGCATGACTTTGCTGGTGAATTCCGACAGCGATGCTCTCGCGGTGCTGTCGGCAGCTTTAATGGCTGCCAGGACAAAGTCAAGTCCTAAGAGGGAGAGCTTCCATTTCAGGAGCTCTCGCAGGTACTCTAAACGAACATAGTCATTAAGTACATGTCCCATGGTGTGCGGCACCAGGCAATCATTACAGAGTGGGTTATCAACAAGCCCCAACTCACGAAGTTTCGCTTGGAAGTTACCATGTCCTGCGAGAAATTGCATCAGATAAGGCGCCAGATAGATGGTGAGTTGCACTCCCTCCTGGACATAGGGGAAGACTGCATAGGTCATATGCACCTCTCAGGATCGTGGGCCGAACGACCACGTAGCTGTATCCCCTCACACACACTGTACAAATTTACAGGAAAACTTATTATATAGCTGGGGTATTCAGGCTCCCCAGCACACCTTAGTATTACCTTATGCCTTATAAATGAAGGATGCTTCCTTGAGGCGTAGATGACTTCCTAGGTAGGGCCAGGGCCCGAAATACAACACTAAATGAAAACTCACAAGTTTCGGTTAACTGAAGTAAATTGTATTGCCGAATAGTGTACACAGTTACATGTATACAATACACATTAAAGTGAACCTGACTCATAAGGCCTGCCAGTGGCTATTACTGTACAAAAAGGCCAAGAATGGCGCGAAAACTTACAATAGTAATTAAACCTCTGGGGTCTATCAATTGAGCTGATGATTAGGGTGCTGCGAACGCGGGGAAGACAGTTAGTACACTAAATAAAAGTTCCAGCAAATTCCGTTAACCTATTGCAGTTAAGTGTTCAGAACAAAGTATAAAAGTCCCATGCGACGAGACGCACATGCAGCACCTCAGACTCATGGAATCAGACAGCCGGGGGTAGCGCGGGCGACAGTGTCCTCGCCGAGAGCTCGCGCCATTCCGCGAGGTATCTTAGTTTACTGATCTCATTACATAAAAACGTAAAACATACAGACCATAGGACCCGTCAATGCTCGGGATGGACATAAGTTCTTTCTTAAGCACTAATTTAAATACAAAACATGATTATGTGGTGCCTTGCAGAGCATGTGGGAAATTTAGGTCTGTTAAGTATTGGGGCACCCTACGACCGGAACGGTCAGGTTGAAAGAACTAATTATTTCCCATGTCGCTAATTGGCTTGATTAGACACACAATTTCACTCGGAAAATTATATAGAACACTTCAAATATGTAAACCTTGCTACTCTATACCTCATTAAATATGCAAGTGGCGTGCATTTATTCTGCGATTACTTCGCAATTCCCTAATGGCGAATTTCACGAACATTTGCCCGTGGGCTATAAATTCTAATGCTGTTTAATACATATTATAACACCTGATTCCTATCCTAATTACACAGATCTCTCTAGGGACACGACAGGCACTCAGTTGGATCACTCGGAATCGGGTCATGACCCGTTCCCAAGTGAACGTTGCGGACATGCATCGGGATGAACGACGTGCGTGTTCCACAGGCCGCACTGGTGCAGCGACAGTGGGCCAATGACATGATGACAGTGGTGGTGCCAGACCACGCAGGATTGGTCCATATCATATACTTAGTATCATTTTCATTTGGTAGCCCAAGAGACTCATGCTTAATATACATTATACAATTTGAAATTGTATTCTAGTACCCATAAAACTAGAGTTGGCAGATGTACTGTTATCATTGGAACAACTATATTTTTGTATATACTATTGTTCGTTCACTCTTATCTCAGTATTAATATAAGTTAAGCTCATAATACAGAAATATTTCAATTGCCTGTTGACCGCCATGAACAAAGATCGTGTGTGGGAAATAGTTTTTATTTGGTGTTATGTCACATGTGAGTAAATTTGGCGATCCATTTACTAGCAAGGATATATTATATTCATATATATGACATGTTCGCATTTGACAGGCACAGCATGATGTTTAAATTTTGTCACTACTATTACATTAACAGACGACTGCGATGTCTTATTGAGGATCCAGTTTTAAACAAACAACATTCTTTTTCTTCAAACTGTTAACCCTTTCGTGTCCATTGTATGCTGCAAAGTAAGATTATATTTGACTGCGGTACTGTACTCTACAAAGCTCAGTGCTCGACGATCCTTCCTGGAAGTAAGAGATTCGTAAACTGTGCTACTTCTCTACGTTATAACTGGTTCTTATAACTCATCACCGAACACAAAGACAACAGCTTTTTGGTTGTAATACGAAACATGTTCTGTGTCAGCTTATTGTCTTATTTTCAACACCAGAAACAATAAACTTTATTTGGGAATGAAAGGTTTAAATAGCATAAGTTGTCAGTAGCACAAAGAATGTCATAATTGATACACACCATTGCATTGTGGCCGCAATGTATCCTTCCGCCCCATCTGCCTTTAAATCAAAAATTTCTAGAATCAACTATATTTCAGGGGTTCTGAATAATTTAGGTAAATCGCGCGCTGCTCGCATTAACACTCTGGCCTTGAAAGACGGCTGCGATCGCTCTAGCAGAACGGGACAAGAGAAGTGACGCAGAACAACACGTAGCAGTATAATTAGCAACGTACCTGCGTCCAAACGAGGCTGTCAGTGACGCAAAAAACAAGCCCCTTCTCTATGCTTGAAACACTCACAAGAACAAAACAATTGGTAATAGTAGACAGAAGACCACAAATGCACTCTTATTTTGTCGAAAGCAAAATAATCATTCACTTTATCGTGATTTTTAAATCTCAAATATAGGATATTATACGGATAACTTGCCGTTTTATGATTTGTCAACAGCTATAATAACTACCACACCTGTCGGGCAGATTTCGTCGGGGTATTGTGAACACTGAATAAAATATAATATGAATTTCCGCGTAGTTCAGCCGTCGTCTCGTGGGGCTATTGTGACTCCAGCTTTTGTGTGCAACTTCACGTAAGTAAATTTGAACCATAATTCANGCCGTCGTCTCGTGGGGCTATTGTGACTCCAGCTTTTGTGTGCAACTTCACGTAAGTAAATTTGAACCATAATTCATAAATATTTGAAGGCGTAAATCTAGTCACGCGGTCGATTTAATAACCTAAGTGGCAGGGTCGTAGATTGTGTAGGTGTTTGCGGTGTAACGTCACGGATGTTTACAGGTACACCACCGTATTTCCACCAGTTGCGCGCACGAGAGCAGAATAAGGACCGGTTGTGAGTACTGGTGCTGCTATCTCGCGTCTACATATGGCAACATCATAATCGATGAATTGTATTAACGAGATATTTCGATCTACCTATTTTAATCGTTTTCACTATCGATAGCTTCGTATTTTTACCAGTGAACTGAAAATAATTATCAGAATGAATACATTTATGTTGCGCGTGATAAGTATATAGGGGGAGGAAAAGGAAGACTAACATAATTATTAACACTTTGAAATCTTTTAACAGAAATTATCCTCCTTGCCTATCTTAAAAACTCGAGTGCACACAATTATTGAATTACTTCTGCATAGCGATGAAATATCAGTTGAATTATGTACACCTAGTTTTTAATCACGAGGAAAAAAAAAATTCCACATAATATTCGCAAATATTAATGCTTACGTTTTTAGTTGTGTGAACAGCGAACTCATTTTTATTTTCTATCCTTTGAAGCCATGGCTGACGATGTAAAATGTAATCAGTCCTGAGAAAAACACGAACAAAATGCCATATCTTTGCAATTTTCTGCCATCTNGCTGACGATGTAAAATGTAATCAGTCCTGAGAAAAACACGAACAAAATGCCATATCTTTGCAATTTTCTGCCATCTCACTCATTAACATGTTAAAACAGAAATGTTAACTGAACTAACTAACTCTAGAATACATGTTTTCACTGCACACGTAAAAATAAAACCTTTAACACAAACGGTTATGCTGTCTTCTGTTGTTTTGTGCTGTGATTGGCTGTGGCGAGACACGTGACACTTTTTTTTTTCACGGGACACTAACGCCATCTAGCCGGTGGGGACACAACTGCTTGAATTCACCAGGAATCTGCCTATCTTGAGTTCCTTCTGTCTTGTCGCGCCGCCCAGTGAGAGGTCAGTGCCAGTGTGCAAGTGCGTGTGGCACGAGGCAGTGGTGATGTTTTGAGTGTAGCGTGCGTCCTTGTGGAGGCTTGCAACGGCCGTCATGGCACAGCCAGTACTAGAAGTCGTCACCGCCAGGATTTACCCCAGCCTTGACGAGTCGCCGCAGCTCAGAGGTAACCTTCCGTCTTTTCTCACCTACCGCCGTCCTTATTTCCGGCTCGTTGCATAGGAACGTGGTTCATTCCTGTCCTAGCTTACGTCTGTGTAAATAATGCGTCAGCAATTCTCAGCCAGTCAGGCAGTAAACATCGTCACGTATGTTTTCGTCTTCACGGCACCACTACNCCCCTCCTCACTGGCAAGCAGTTTATTACGGAATGTGACCTGTAAATATCTATCTTTGAACAAACATTCCTTCCGTGAACTTGGCAGTATCGGAAGGTGTTAATATTTTTTTTGTTACGTAGTCTCAAATAACCTGGCGGTTAAAAAGTCTCATGACGTGTTTTTACGTGGCGTGGCAGCGAGGCGGGAACTTGTATGTACTCGAGCAGCAGTTTTCGCAGTCTTGTCGGTTGTTTTCGCTTGGGTCGTGGCCAGCGGCACTTGGGGCAAGAGAGTAGCTATAACGAGACAGCTTTCACATCTGTGTCTGGTCGTCGTGGTACCTGCGTTGCGTTAGCCTCTCTCTGGCTCATCAACGAAAATATCCAACAAATTATCGTCCGCTTAAGGTTCTCGTGCCCTCCGCACACGTCGTACTTCTCTGCCGATTCCGTACTTGCGTTAACGGCACTGCGTATGTAATTGTGTATCGCAGTCCGTATGTAAATCAAATTTACCACACAAAAATATTATTAAATTATTTATTAACAATTGAAGCAATGTATCTCTAAACTGTAGTACTAAGGCTTGAGTAGGGGGACATTGTGGGCTGTTTGGATTACCGCCAGGTCTGGCGTGTCGTCNCTAAACTGTAGTACTAAGGCTTGAGTAGGGGGACATTGTGGGCTGTTTGGATTACCGCCAGGTCTGGCGTGTCGTCGTCCCCGTATTACCTGATGTTCAGAGCATCTTCTCTGATGTCTGCTATTGACGGGAAGTTGTCAACCGAAGGGTGGGAAAAAGAGTAAACACGCAATATAGTTCTTTCCACAAACATTTATAATTATTACTTACTTATGTGCGGACAATCGTGTTTAGTTATTCTTCAGCTGAAATATAGTTATACTGCCAAATACTGCCAACAAGAAGGGGAGGGGGGGTGTAGTGGTTAGACCTCTTCTCCCACCAAGGCGAACCACTCGGCGGCGTCGCGCCCGATTTTCACATGTGGGAATCGTGCCGGACGATGCCGCTGGTCGGCGGGTTTTCTCGGGGATCTCCCTCCCTTGCATTCCGGCGCTGCTCCATACTGTCCTCATTTCACCCTCATCGGCAATCAAGACCTCGATATTAAGAGCCGCCCAAATATCTCCACTCAGTCAACTGGGGTTACTTGGCTGGGAGTGTTGTGCATGCTCAAGGGGATGTTCATACTCGAAAATGACCGCGAAAACACCCGAATTAGCCATTTTCTCTTGTAAAAAAAAGTCGCTTCGGGGATGAGTGGAGAAGATGGAATTTGTATACCCTAGTCACTGAAGCGCTTTGGGCAGTTCTGCTCGCAGTTTAGCGGCCACGTTCCACAATTTACAGGGATTTTATTTTTGCACATGTGACAGCCGGGAAGGAAAAATTACGCACTTTCATAAAGTTTCTTGCTGACAGTATTGTAACTAACTTGATGTTTTGTTTTACTCGGAGCTGTTATACACAATTCTTGAAATGTCTTAGCGTCCCAGGTAACCCCAGCTTATGGTACGCTGTTGCCAATAAGAATAGGCCTACTAGTGTAGTTTTGTCATTTGTCCGGAAGAGAGGAAAAATTGTAATTGTATTTTTGGGTTCTGCAAGGGCGCGTTTTTTGCTTTCTGTTAACATTCTTAAAAAATATCAAAGGGGGAAAGGACGTAAAAATCAGGGAGACTTAGGATGCACGATTAAAATGTCGGAAAAATGAAAGTGAAATACGTGAAATAGCACACTCACAAACGAAACTGCCTGTAGCGAGGCAGAACNAAAATGTCGGAAAAATGAAAGTGAAATACGTGAAATAGCACACTCACAAACGAAACTGCCTGTAGCGAGGCAGAACTCCCTGATATTCCTAACCCTCCCCACTGTCGTTTTTGTGGTTTGTAATCACATGTTAATGCCCCTAGTAAATTCGTGTTCTGTGAAATTAGTAGTGTCTAGATATACCACTTTCCGGGATTTTTGTTGTTATTTTCGGAAAATCCGCTATTATTTTCAATTACCGGCGAGAAAATTCTCAAAATATCGCGCCGAGCCGAGGGACATAGAAATAGTTACCAGAATATTGTTGCTCATCCTCCCAAGTTGTCGGCTGTCCTGAGGGGCTGTCAATCATTCCCGGTCGCCGGGCGACGGAAGAGTTATTGGATCTGTCCGGGGGAGGGGAGGGAAGATGTCACCCCTCACGGAGCCCGGCGCAGTAGTCGGCGCGTAACAATAGGTTCACGATAAAGTGAGCACTTTTAATTACTCTTAGAAAAAAAATTTACTGCGTTGTAACTGCATAAATTTTAACCTGAGGCCCTAATACAATATTATCCTCATACTTTTTGAATCAAACCTTTGAAAAATTACGAATGACGTGCTTGGTTGTGTCTTAAATATGCCATGTATCAAAAGTGTTTTATACAAGTTAACATAAAAGTAGCCTGCCTTATCTTTGATTAAATTGAACTCTTACTTATTTTATCTGCAAATTGTATTTCATTTTTAATTAATATGAATTAAAAAAGGAGAATATAGGCGTGTTGGTAATACCTAGTAAGAAATAGTTCTTATGCAGATTTTTTTTATATAGAGTGCACACGAATACGGTGAGCTGTCCCTTTGGTGTCATTTCCTAGACTATTGTAAGCTGTGAGCATGAGGCGGAGGAATATCCTGGAAGTAGCAGGACTTAAGAAAAGTGTAAAATAACCTTGAATAGCCAATCAAGTTGGCAGCGAATTAGTAGTTGTTCCAGGTTTTAATGCCGTACTATACGTACAGTATATTATACTTTAACGGTACCTGAAATTCATAACTTCTATTATGTTTTATGCACTTAAGAAAAATAGCGTAATAACCACACATTTGTATTTCTAACGAATTCATAACACCGCTTGGCTAACATATTTAATTTTTGTATTTATTATTATTTATGGTTTTTTATTTTCCACCTCTTTCCCCATTCCCGTGTTTAAAGGCTCTGAATTCCGTGAATTTATGTTCCGTTCCATTGGTTAGTTTCGTAAGTGTCTTGAACGTTATTTATGTGGCAGTTTGTAATGCCAAACATAAAATATTTATCTACGTAATAAATAAAACACGCAGGCATGTATATCTGTTGTCAATGAAGTGATACATATTATAATTGCTTTTTGCTCTATTTTCACGTTTCTGGTCGCGGAAATTTTTTTAACATTTCACGTAATATGCCGACCTGGGCAGTATGTCGACACGTAATTAAAGTTTGTTATAACAATTTAAATCTTGAAAAAAACTTAGGTCAACTGCATTTAAATATATTTGCGATGATATTGTTTAACCATTCTGGGGCTTCAATGGATGTGTGTTACGTGACAGTCCGATAACAGTTTACGATTGGATACCTCAGTATTGTAAACTGGGGTAACTTTGCACCACTCAAGATGTTTGTTTTAGTGCCATTTGGTAAAGAATCAGAATACTTAAGCTAGGTATTTAAAAATTTTATTTTAAAATACCAAATGGCTGCAAAACAAACATTTAGTGTGGTGCAAAGTTACCCTAGTAGGTGAAAAGTAGCNTTATTTTAAAATACCAAATGGCTGCAAAACAAACATTTAGTGTGGTGCAAAGTTACCCTAGTAGGTGAAAAGTAGCCCCAGTTTACGGTACGTATTAGATTAGTTTTTAGCGAATAACGCTACAAAAGTGCTTGATATTACGCGTGGAACATAATCTGCATTTAATATGTTGACACATTTCCTTGACGTCTTCTTGAACCTTAAGAGTCCAGACCGACATAAACAGTGAGCATTCGAAGTTGCCATGAATAACCTCAACTGAGGTAATGCAAATTGGATTCTGCATTAAACGCGTGAATAAAATTTCTGAAAAATACGTTGTCATCGGTTAGGTATTGTTTTGTTCGTATTATGGTGAAAATACGTTCACATCACTTTAGTAATTCTAATTTTATGAGCTAAAAGTGATTTTATAGTAAGAAAGGTTACGCCAAATTTTCGTGTCGTTAGACCCTGTAACGACAAAATTCTTCAGGACGGATTTTCACGTAACTTGCCTCTAGTAATACACATTATCACGAAAATGTGATGTAAAGATTTGGATCAATTTGGTGCAGCCGCCAAGGTTTTACGACAACTATATTTTATATTTTACTAGATGTGCCCGCGGCTCCGCACGCGTGGACTACAGAATTATTGTTTAGGTTTTTTTTTTAAATAAATAATCGAAATCAAAATTCCCTGCGTACTCGCAATAAATACACGTACATGCTCGCTCGANACCCACAAACAACCGCCGTCGCCATGACTCTCCACGTCCGCGTACGGTCAACCGACTCGCGAAAAAATACTTTTTCACAAAACTTTTGATGTATTTTATAGTATAGCCGATTTGTTTAGACAGCGTATTGCAAGAGAGTGCGATGGCGGCAAACTTTTTTTCCGACTTGATTCATTATTATCGTCACTGCTTATTCCTTATGGTACTTTACGTAACAAAATAGATGCTAAAACCTGAAAATTCTTCTCAATGCCTCTCCAGTAATTAAGGGGTGGTCAATCTCTTTTTGCAGACTTTTTGACGTCAGTAATTATGAACGTTTGAAGCTGGTTTATTGAGTAAAATCAACCAACAGACAAAAATGGCCGTCTTTTCGCAACTACCCAGGACCCACTGTGTAAANTGTCGCAACTGCCCAGGACCCACTGTGTAAAACACGCACAAAGCTGCGACGAAAGCGCCTAGCACGTAGGCCACACTACCTTCGTACGAGTGTAATATGCTGAGCGCGTGGACTGTACCGCTGCCGCCAAATGTTACGTACGCGTTTTACACGAAAACTGATCCTGGCCAGTTGCAAGAAGACGGCCATTTTTATCTGTTGGTTGATTTTACTCAATAAACCAGCTTCAAACGTTCATAATTACTGACGTCAAAAAGTCTGCAAAAAGAGATTGATCACCCCTTAATTACTGGAGAGGCATTGAGAAGATTTTTCTTTTGTTAAAGATCCCGATAACATAAAACAATGTAATGTTCGGAGGATTGTAGTTTAATTCCACTTGGTTTCCGATATTTTTCAAAAATATTGTTTACAATTTCTATTTTTAAGGGCTTCTATCTCCTGTAATGTTTGATTTCTGTAGAAAGTGTTTTCCATTTGTTCTGAATGAGGAATCACCACCTCACGAAGTTTGTCTGTCGAATTCCGTTCCCATTGTGTATATGTGTATGTAAGTAGTTATAAATGACCGATTCCCGGCCACCTCGCGTGGCGCCGCAAAGCCAAGGCCGCCATCTTGGATGACATCACGTGGCTCTTTTTTTCCATTCAGAATTTATGTTTTTCCTCAAAAACGACCAAAATTGCACGAAATGCGGTTTACGCTAAATGAAATTACGTACGGGGACAAGTAATTTACCGCAAAGTGACTATTCGTAACACGTGTATAGACAGAAATAATTAAGCTGCATATGATATTTCCCTTAGAAACATATATTAATTTCAACGTTATCTGAAAGTACGTGCAAAAAGAAATTGTGATATAGCATATGCAATGGAAAGTAACACACACACCAAGAAATAATGCACAAATATGATTAAGTTAGGTGGGCCGGTAGCGTGGGGCAGTGAACCTGTACTCGCAGCTGTAAGCAAGCAACACGCACCGTGACTCATCCTGGTGGGACCGTTTCCTAACAACAGCGTAGCACCAGTCCCCGTAATCTGACAATGGTAAGTGTTATTGCAGTTTGTGGCGGTACATATTCACCAAGTTCACGAATGAGGAAAAACTGGACGATCTACTTATTTACAGGGAGTGTGGCAGAAATTCCAAGCAAGCCGTCCAAATGTATGGTGAAAGGTATCATAATTGGACGCCCATCTCACGGCAACAAGCTATACGAAGAATTTNCAAGCCGTCCAAATGTATGGTGAAAGGTATCATAATTGGACGCCCATCTCACGGCAACAAGCTATACGAAGAATTTGCACACGACTCTTGTCGCGGGGTGATTGGAATTCCACAACACGAGTGCGACGAAAGACTGCTACGGGCGAGACGCTTCAACACGATGTGTTGGCACGTGTCGATGCAAACCACTACATGGGTACGTGAGAAAATTCCTGGTTCATAGGAATAAGTATAGACTGTTCACTGTAAAGTTAGCCCTTTTGAGGCCCTAGTTCCTTTATTTTCAATTTTTTTAATCCTTTAAACACAGTTTTAAATACATGTTGCCATGTAAGTAATAAACACTGAGTAGATTCCACCGTACTCGGAAGTTGTCCAAGGTAAAAATAAAATATATCCTATTATTGCTCCAAATAAGAGGGCTTTCAAAAGTGCTCACTTTACCGTGAATACCCTATAAAACAAGTGTGTTACTGATAGTGTGTCAACGGAAAATCCATCCATATCTCGTGGCTTTTAATCATGCAATACATGAAGGTGATTTACAGAAGCATGTTCAGTTTTGTAGGTTTGTTCTGATATCTGTAACGAATGGCAGCAATTTTCTGAAGAACATACTATTTACCGATGAAGCTACCTTCACAAACCATGGGTGCGTAAATTTACGAAAATGCACTACTGGGCGACGGAGAATCTGCGTTGGGTCCGGCACGTGGAGCACCAGCGACAATGGAAAGTGAACATGTGGTGTGGAATTGTTGGAGACTACATCATAGGGCCATACTTCATTCAAGGGACAATGACCGGCTGTACGCACGCCCATTTCCTCAGAGACCTTACCAGCACGTCTGGAAGTTATACCACTCGACATACATCGTGATGTGGTTTCAGCATGATGGTTGTCTTGCGCATTTTGCTTTGGTGGTGAGGCAAGTGTTAAACGAAATTTTTCCAAACCTGTGGTTAGGGCGAGGGGGTGTTGTCTAATGGCCAGCTCGCTCCCTAGACCTCACACCCCTCGTGTTTTTCCTGTGTGAAACCCTTAAAGATAGGGTTCCTACGACGCCATAAGACATGAAGGAACGCACTGTGGCAGCTTGCAGGGGCATTACGTCACTTGCTACATGTGCGTTTACAGATGTGTATTACTGTCGATGATAAACACATCGATCACATGCTGTGAAAATACCTAACGTGAAGCGTTTCAACCACAACCGTCATCTTTTTTTTTACTATGCATGAGGATGCGGTTGCATTTCACCTTAGGTTGGTTTGTTTTATTTTTGTTGTGCATCTGTGGGCACTCGTTACTCGGTACAGTTAATGACTGAAACAAATCTCTTGAATTACATTGGTATCTGAATGAAATATAATGTACTGATATCAGGCTTGCACTCACATTGTCCGTATTCCCTCCGCTGCGGTGCTCTCCTTTGTCCAATATCGCATTCCGTGTCCCTCGCCCCATTAAGGTAAGTGCTACGCTGCTATATGGAAGCTGTCCCGCCAGGATGAGTCACGGTGTGTTGCTTGCTTACAGCTGTGAGTACAGGTCCACTGCCCCATGCTGCCGGCCCCCTTTACTTAATCATATTTGCACATTATTTCTTGGCGTTTCTGTGTTATTTTCCATTGCATATGCTATATCACTGAATTCCTCTTTGTACGTACTTTCAGATGCAGTTGAAATAGATGTGTTTCTCAGGGGGAAAATCATGTGTGTTTTAATAATTTTGTCCATACACATGTTATGAATAGTCACTTAGCGGGCCGCCGTACGTAATTTGATTTAGCGAAAACTGCATTTCGTGATCTGCAACCGTTCCGGAAATTTTGGGAATGTCCACGTTAGGCGGACCATCTTGTATAATGTGTAAATATAATGTGAAATGTGCTCGTCTGATTTTCGTAAAATAACGTCACTGAACTCGTCGCTTAATAACATGTAATGCTGGGAGAAATGAGTGTGCATATTCCCATTTAAAAAACCAAAGTTGGAATCGTTATCTCGGTAATTTATTACATCTCGGTAGACATAGACGGTGTCTTGTGAGCCCGGTAGTGCCATTTACGAATTCAAAATGAAAATTTAATTACCTTCGGAACATATTTGTCGCGGACATCCTAGTTGAATAATCCGGTACATGGACAAAAGTAGACAGCCGAGGTGTTGAGTGATGATGGTGTAACAGTGGAATGCATGACGAGGGAAACCCCACTGGCCGACAGCAACGTCCGCTGCTTTTCTCGCATTATGTAACGAGGGTGTGACCAGAGTCTTGTTTGCTGTTTGGTCTGACCACAGCACCACCTTGGTCTTGAAACCCACTAAAAAGTGTAAAATTTCAGAGACTTTCAGTGAAATTTTTTTCTAGGCTTTAAAACTAAATTCAATCGCTGCCACTGCGTGCGAAACTACGTAATTGCTCGTTTGATCGGAAAGCAAATTTGTGCTTTCAAATTAGTTGTCGACCTCCCCGCTTTTCCCTGACTTTGACCTGATGTACCGACATTTCGTGTCAAGTACGATAATGATGTAACTTGTCTTCTTGTAAATCACGCAGGATCGGTGACAGCTGAAATCCAGTGTTTACAGTTTTGATTATCGGAGGTAAAGGGCAGTGTATCGGAGGTAAAGGGCAGTGTATCGGAGGTAAAGGGCAGTGTATCGGTGGCAAAGGGCAGTGTATCGGAGGCAAAGGGCAGTATGTCACAAACATGGAACTTCGCAGGAGTGCTCTTTATCGCCATACCATAATGGCACGCAATTGTCCTTTCCTACTGGCTGAATGGGGCCGCGGTGGTGTAGTGGTCAGACTATTCACCTCAAACCAAGGCGAACCGGGTCCTATTCCCGACGGGGTCGCTCCCGGATTTTCGCACGTGGGAATCTTGCCGGACGATGCCCATGGTCTGTGGGTTTTCTTGGGGGTTTCCCATTTTCCTTCCTCTTTGCTTTCCGGCGCTGCTCCATTTCCACCTCGATTCACCCTCACCTATTCTCCACTGCAATCTCTTACTGACTAAATCGCTTATTATTCTGCGTAGGAGATAGTTCTTTGCGCCCCGGAAAATAGCGTGGAAAATGCCAAAAATACAATACGGCAATGTAAAGACCTCAGTTGGGTAAAATATGGACATTAGTGAATTTCAGCTCAGATACAGAGAGTAGTTAAAATACCGCGACGGTGGCACGTGACACGGATGGTCAGTCACTTTTGACCCGGGGTCGTCTTATTTAGAGGAATGACGCCTCTTGTCTGGCGTTTCTGTCTTTGGCGGGGACAAGTGCGAGTGGGCTGATGGGTGATGATGGGACAGTCGTGGCCTTGGCGTGAAGTGGCGACCACACACACCAGACTGTACCTAGCCGCAGTGACTGTACTGCGCGCTCTTCTCCTCTACAACTGTCCTCCTTGTGNGGCTCTGCTCCATTTCCACCTCGATTCACCCTCACCTATTCTCCACTGCAATCTCTTACTGGCTAAATCGCTTATTATTCTGCGTAGGAGATAGTTCTTTGCGCCCCGGAAAGTAGCGTGAAAAATACCAAAAATACAATACGGCAAAGTAAAGACCTCAGTTGGGTAAAATATGGACATTAGTGAATTTTAGCTCAGATACAGAGAGTAGTTTAAATACCGCGACGGTGGCACGTGACACGGATGGTCAGTCGCTTTTGACCCGGGGTCGCCTTATTTAGAGGAATGACGCCTCTTGTCTGGTGTTTCTGTCTTTGGCGGGGACAAGTGCGAGTGGGCTGATGGGTGATGATGGGACAGTCGTGGCCTTGGCGTGAAGTGGCGTCCACACACACCAGACTGTACCTAGCCGCAGTGACTGTACTGCGCGCTCTTCTCCTCTACAACTGTCCTCCTTGTGNTCCACACACACCAGACTGTACCTAGCCGCAGTGACTGTACTGCGCGCTCTTCTCCTCTACAACTGTCCTCCTTGTGCGCGGCCATCTTTACCGCTCCTTCAAGCCGCTGGTACTCGCCCGACATCTCGCTGTTTGTGCCACGAACTACATCCAGCTTATTGATACATATTACTAGTTCAACTAAAAAGACTAAGAGTAAACACGACACGACCTTGAAGCTCATTTCAAACAGGTTTGAAACGTGCTGTAAACTCTAGGCTGTTGACATTAAACTGAGCACTTTTGAAAGTCCTGCTTATGATCCACTTGCATGCACATTGTGTATTCTTCCGCGATGTAATTAGCGCTGTCATGCGTCNTTGAAAGTCCTGCTTATGATCCACTTGCATGCACATTGTGTATTCTTCCGCGATGTAATTAGCGCTGTCATGCGTCGCTTCAGTCGAACTGTGAGATTATTAAAAAATTTAATAGAGCGTAATTATTTTGTTTTTGCTCTACGGAAGTACACATCGTGTGTTATTGGGTCGTAGTTTTTATAAAACAAAATGCACAGGAGTTGAAATTGACCTATTTATACACAGTTTGCTTCGTAATTATGTGCATTGCTGCAGTCTTGGAAGCTGTTTCCATTTATGGNTTGAAAGTCCTGCTTATGATCCACTTGCATGCACATTGTGTATTCTTCCGCGATGTAATTAGCGCTGTCATGCGTCTCTTCAGTCGAACTGTGAGATTATTAAAAAATTTAATAGAGCGTAATTATTTTGTTTTTGCTCTACGGAAGTACACATCGTGTGTTATTGGGTCGTAGTTTTTATAAAACAAAATGCACAGGAGTTGAAATTGACCTATTTGTACACAGTTTGCTTCGTAATTATGTGCATTGCTGCAGTCTTGGAAGCTGTTTCCATTTATGGGCCTGCCTTCTTTATTTGCCGTTCTCAACTTCGCAAACATCTTGCTGCACCCGTGGTTGCAGAATATATGTGCACAACTCAGTTCATTAATTACAGTTAGACTTGGGAAATATGTCAATATAAAATGTGAACTATAATACACTAAACGAAGAGCAGTATTAAACTAACTAGTAGAAAGGGGTGTGTGCAAAATTGAGCCCCCTAGACACATGCTCTTTTATTAAGAACGAAGTGTTAACGTTTTTTTTTCTGGAAGCCTTCGAATTTATGCGTTACTTATTTGAAACTGATTACCTCTCGTAGCTAGTAAGACTACTCCAGTTCCTTCAGTTCTTCTGCGATAGTTAAAAGATATGTGAAGATCAAGAACAAAAGTAGTTAATTTGTAAATGTACAATCCAGTGGACAGTGTACCCTGAATTACTGTTTTTCATAATCGGTATATCGACTTCGGCTGATCTGTGCGAACAAATCACACACGTGTGTTGATTACTTAAAGACTTCAGTGTACTATAAACGGAAATATGCTTCTTTAATGCCAGTTACTACCGCGATGTGTATAAAAGTATGTCGATTACGGTGGTCATTAATTTAAATAACTGCATTTTGAATAAAGCGTTAAAGAGCAAAACTACTTTCCCTATTAAGTTCGCAACGTTGATGGGAGCGTAGCATTTGTCAGTGTTTACGTCAAATTGTGTAAAGTTTTTAGCGGGGAATTTTTTTGACGATTGGTAGCATGTGCAGCTAGTCAACGTGTACGTATAAGAAAGTGATGTTCATAGTGAATGTACTCCTGTTATGTTCACTCGTGCAAGTCTCGAAATTAGCTCGGTTTTGGTGAAGTAATTAAAAAGTATTTAACGTAGTTCAGGCCTCTTTCTTAATTGCAGTAGAAAAATAACTTTTTTTCAATTTAAATGTTTAATAAGTACAATAAGTTACTTATTGTTTCCGTCTGTTCTACTATTGGTTGAAGGCCTCTATGCACACGACACTGAATGAAATATTGCCGTTTCGTACACATCTACACGACAGGACTGTTACGTACACGTTTAGACGATGCAATAGGAACGNAATGAAATATTGCCGTTTCGTACACATCTACACGACAGGACTGTTACGTACACGTTTAGACGATGCAATAGGAACGGCGTCTCAGGAATTAGTGGTCGACCTTGCTTATCGTTGTAGGGGGAAACTGTGAAACCTGCCATCGCCAAGGTTATGACGCCCGAAAATCAATTTAAGATTTCGATGTGACTTATTTGTAGAACACATTATTGCTTGGCTTAATAGTTAATCTGCAACAGAGATTTATTAATATACTTTTAACTGTCGCAATTAACAAGTATTTGATACATGAACAATAAACCATATATTAAAATTTTTGGGCGTCACAACATGGCGATCGTTAGAAATATAGCTTCAGTTACATCAACAGCAAACCATCTCCTGCCTGCTCGTAACTCCATGGTGGATATGCCGGCTGTGGCCAGGCACACCATAATGACAGCAAAATTGTTACTGTTATGAGTTTTAGTATCTTTATAAACCATTGTTTTGCTACTTACAATAATCTTGACAAGTGACTGTGTATCTGTAATGTATACTTATTACTACTGGATTTTAAAGTTTGTGCTTTTACTTGATTTAGTCCGTACATGGAATATCTTCGGTTTCTTGGGATATTTTACATTACGGCTCTTCTAAATAAAGCTAAAGTAAATTTAAGTAATGTAAGTCAACAATAATTAGTGTAATAGTTGGTTCATTTAACTTTTCAAGTTTATAAACATAAGTTTTTCACAATTGTTTCCCTAAATATGTTAAGAAACGATTACAATATGCCATCTTATAGTATCCTTTGCTGGCACATTTTTTGCGTAACTATCATTATTTTCAACTTTAAATATAAAAATGTCCTATGGGAGAAACCCCATCTTTGTAATGTGGGTGTCGGCGATTCTCTCCGTGAACGCCTTAATGACGAAGGTCGCGCACGCCTATGCAGCGTTCTCATAACGTGCACGCCTTATGTCTTGTACGGTCGTGGATGGAGTGTGGACGCGGGTGCCGGCATGAATGGAAGTGTCTCTGTGAATGACTTGCAGGCCGATATAAATACGTGCGNCGATTACAATATGCCATCTTATAGTATCCTTTGCTGGCACATTTTTTGCGTAACTATCATTATTTTCAACTTTAAAAATAAAAATGTCCCATGGGAGAAACCCCATCTTTGTAATGTGGGCGTCGGCGATTCTCTCCGTGAACGCCTTAATGACGAAGGTCGCGCACGCCTATGCAGCGTTCTCATAACGTGCACGCCTTATGTCTTGTACGGTCGTTGATGGAGTGTGGACGCGGGTGCCGGCATGAATGACTTGCACGCCGGTATAAATACGTGCAAGTTGGAGCGAGTACTTTCCACCCACTGCCAGTGTACACAAGACTGCACGGCGCGGCTCTGGGTGCAAGAGCACGACACACGCATAGGTCCAGTCTTAGAAGTACACGCGTCTCAACTCAATTTCGTGTTTACATTGTTCGTTCGTAGGTTACTCGTGCACGTGCCTTTTGGAAGCTGGGTTTTTCGTAATTGCATCCCATAGTCCGTTATTGCACAAAGTCCCGTACCTAGACAGCCAAGCCAGCAGTGTTTTTTTTTTC
>NQII01007907.1:2955-18533 GCA_002778355.1 Clitarchus hookeri | reverse complement strand
TAGGCAGGTAGTTTTTTTTTTGGCACTTCAGTGTACATCCGCACGGTTGTACTTCTCTCATTTTTAGAAAATTGCTCAGGCTAGCTCTAAAAATGAAAATGCTATATTATATATTAGCAACACACACATTTTTTTGTGAATTTTTTTCTCTATGAATACCTTAATATAGCTAATAACAGCAATACTATACGGGCTTTGGTGATTAAATTTAACTTTTTCTGGCAGAAAATTGTATTGCCATTCATTGATTTGCTGAGATACGCGTGTTTGAGTACCGTAAGTGGTGTCGCGATGCGAGTGTTTCCCCTCATGTGGTGGGGCGTGTGCCCCGGCACTGGCGCTGTGTCCCGTTGTGCACACAGCACTGTGTGTTGGTGCTGTGTCGAGGTCCACACTCGCCACTGATAACATTCCTCACTGCCGCTGCTGTCTCAGTGCCCTCTTCACGTCACTCAAGCATACGCCCTCTCCTTTCTGGGACTGTCCTACTACGTTCTTCAGGGGGGCGGGGTGCATGTCATTTCCACGAAGTAAGTCGTTCAGTAGCCTGCGGTTTCTCCCTCGGAAACAAGAAGAGATTTGTACCTCATGTTGCCTTTTAAGGGTGTTGATACACTTCCATGTGCGTTCATCTGAGTTTTTTGTTTTTAATATCAGTTGTATGACCTATATACTTTAACTTAATTTCTAACATAATTTTGCACACCGACTTCATCTAACATTCTGAATTCTGTAGAAATGGTAGCATAATTATTATTATGTAGCACATTTTCACAGAAAAAGATTTCTATTCGTGTATTTATTAATAAAAGATTGAATTTCTATCACTGCATAATACCAGAAGACATTATCAAGGGAGTTCCAATAAATCTGTATATTGATATATTAATGTTAATCAAAAACTGTAGAAAAAAAAAACGCATTACCACTTATAATTTTTAAACATTTTAATTACAATCAAATATAATCGTGCTTTTGTAGAGGTATGCATAATTCTCATAACAGCTAACATTGCACAGTAACGTAAATATTATTCAACATATGTGGAAAATATAACTGATATTATAAATCATGTACTTGTCATATAAAATTGACAAAGAAAAATATTCCTTTATTTTTTATATCTGTTGCATCAGTTTGTAGCAGTGCTGTGCTCTTATCGTTCCCGCACTTCATAATGGTTAATTTTTTCTCCTAGCGTAACGTACAGTGCTCGATGCTCGCGCAATATACACTGGTTGTTAATTGCTTATAACTGTTTGCTTTTATATTTGTTATTTTCTATATCTGTTTGCATCGGCGCGTAGCAGTGACGTTTCTTGCGCGACGAGTGGTTTAAACGTATGTTGTTTTGTGTCGAGCAAAGGAACACAGCCTTTACAAGTCGCGTGATACGTATCGCACTTCATGCATTCTACTCAATCATGGGGCTTGCTCTTGTGATCATTCGTTCTTTTCTCATGTTGACGTGGTAGCAACACTGATATCACTATTATGGACTATGGCTCCGTCGGGTATTTTTTTTTTTTATATATTGTGACTCGTTATGACATGTTCGCAATGTACTTGCGAAGATGTCAATCCTTTATTGTATGTTACACTACTGATTTTTTTATGTACATGATGGTTTCATATCTTTTACATTCGGTTTCTCCGGCCCTCTCGTTAGGCTGACGGTTTCTATTTATATTAACGCGTACACGTTTTAATGTAACCTGCGACTACGTAGGTCTTGTTATAGGTGAAAGTGTGTGATCCTTTATTATTCATTATACGACTCTTTGTTAAGGGTTACCAATGCTAACGATGACTCGGGCCGCCGGCCCCTGTGGTGTTCGTTTATATTACTGTATATGCATTTTACCGTTACCCACGACTATGTATATCATCTATGCAGTGCATTTGCATTTATCTTGATTTTTTTTTCATTTAGTTGTTTGTTATATGTTACCGATGCTAACATTTATTTATGTATATATTTTCACACACACACACACACACATATATATATAATATATGCAGCCTGGATGTCGGTGGGCGAAGGTGGTTTAGCTGTCGCTGAGGGGGGTCAGAGTTGCTAGACACCTGCAGTAGCAGACAAGGGCGGCGGTGGGCGATTGAGTGCGTGCAGGCCGATCCGCATGTGTGTGCTATTTCAGCCCCTACATGCAGCGGTAACTTTGCAACGTAATTGTATGTATACCTTTACTGTATTTTTTTTACATATGTGGACGGTTGTTAAGTGTTCCCGAGCTTCAAAAGGTTTGGAAATGCTGACCAGCTATGCTTATAACAGGGCGCAAGGCCTACTTATCATCATCTCCTTTGTTGCAGTCGGAAGTGATGTCTGCGATAGGAATTTGGCGGTTGTAACTTTGGTGGGTGGGAAATGTGGGGAAACTATGCTAATAAGAGGGCTTAAAGTGTACTTGTAACTACCACCCTGTTTGTCATCGAAAGTGATGCCAATGATATGAATTTGGTTACTATAGCTCCTGTGGGTGGGAAATGGTATCCAACTATGCATACATGAGGGCTTAGGGCTTACTTACACTGCCGTCTTTTTCCTTGTCGGCGGCGATGTCTACGTTATGAATTTGACGACTATAACTTCGGTGGACGGGAAACGACGGTCGACTATACTTTTGAGATGCCTTAAAGTTAACTTGCCCCAGCGGTCCTTTTCGTCGTCGGGGGTGATGTCTATGTTATGAATTTGGTGGCTGTGTCTTAAACGGTTCTGAAATTACTGCCAACTATGCTTGTAAGTGGGCTAAGGACGTACTCGATGCGCGCATGGTGCGACGGTAGCCTACCATGCGAGGGCAGGCTTCGCTCAGTGTCACTCGGGCGGAATAACAGAGCGCGAGACTCGTCCCGCCAGGACGACAGGTGAAAGGAGACCAGAAGGAATATGAGAAAACCAAGGCTGCAGCAGACTACGATTGTGGAGGAACATCCAAGATATAGGGCTCGAAAACCAAGACAGGCGAAAGGGTTAAAATAAGAGATCGGAAGCAGTATGAGAACCCACCCAAGGGATAGAACGAACGGGCGACAGAGAGAGAGAGAGATAGAAAGGAATGAGGGAGCATGTGAAATATATACATATTATAAAACTCAACGTCTCTCTGTCTCTGTTAGCGCGCTTATCACTCGAGAACCACTTATCGGATTTACGTGTTGTTTTTTTTTTGTTCACAGCAAAGTTCTCTGGCCAGTGTTTTAGCATATATTTTGTTACGTAAAGTAGCATAAGGAATAAGCAGCGACGATAGTAGCGAATCAAGTCTGAAAAAAGTTTGCAGCCAGCGCACTATCTTGCAATACGCTGTCTAAACCGTTAAAGATGTAACACTATAATGTAGTAAATAATTGTGTAAACTAAAAAGACCTTAAAAAAAAAAACAACTCCGCCGTAGCATATATGTATATCACACTAAATAAAATTCAACTTTATTATAAAAAAAAAATTTGAAATTCCTGTTTGTTTCTCTTATCTTAATAAGTTGTCTTTCACCATGTGTAACTTGAATCCGTGATAATTGAGCCAAATAAGTGAAAACAGTGATAATTGAGCAACTGATAATCAGTGCCAGAAGACTATAATAGCTGCTGAATTTCACTGATTTATTTGCGATTGCCACTGAATGCTCGCGTTGTATGACCGACAATGTCTGGCCTGCACCGTGTACACTCTTCCAAGCGCATTACTTTTTTCACACCCGGGTTAGCCTTCGACGGGACTGCCTTGCTTGTGTCGTGTTTGGCGAAAGTGCGCAATGTCTGGCGAAAGTCCCCAGCGGGCTTTCCCCAGTCAGCAGCCAAAAATGTGGCACGGAAATGATGTGTACAAAGAGGCCCTGCGATAAAATATAGGTCTTTAGACTAGAAAAAGAAAAAAATCAACACTAACTTCATGCAAAATATTAAAATGTAAAAATTAAAAGTATGCTTAAATTTAAAATATTTTTCTAATGATTATCTCATAATTAACACTAGGTAAAATTCAAATTTATTAAAAAAAACCTAAACAATAATCCTGTAGTCCACGTGAGCGGAGCCGCGGGCACACCTAGCAAAAGATAAGAGAGAAAAGGGATACCAGAAGAAATGAGAAAACCCGAAGGGATAGATAAAGCGAAAGAGAACGAGCGTGGGGGAGAGAGACTGTAAGGAATGAGGTTTACATGATGGGGCAATGAATACGAACATTCTTCAGACAAGATAGGTGGTGCTGGCATGTAATGACATAGCGTGCTTGTAAATTATTGCACACTTCGGCGGACGATTGCGCAATTTTTCGCCGGATTCATCCGTATTGAGCTAAACGTCTGCCGTTATTGTGTGAAACAAATTTTTGTAAGGAAATTTTGCTGGTTTTGAGGAAAATTTTTATGTAAATACTGGCGATTTTGGTCGTTTTTTGAGAGGGAAATAAGAGTAATCCAATAAGGCGGCCGTGGCGCCCAGGGTCCCCATCCAGCATCCAGTTGGCGCTGAAACCCCATTTCTTAACTACTGATACCGTCGCCGTAGACTGAGTGTTGAGAAAGTAGGTGCCGCGCGGCACGCCTAGCCACATCTTGATGGCTTCATCTCGGTGCGGCGTGGGTACTCAGACAGACGGACCCCGTACAAAGTGTTGTCAAGTATTATACAGTTCCGGGTGGCGGTATTGGGACAATTACCGTACCGACGTGAGGGGAAAAAATAATAATGGCGTGTGGGGAGTGCACCCAGGGCAAGGCAACACCCTCCGAGTGACGGTCTTTCCAGCTGGGACCCGTAGGTGACAGTCATCCCCGAGCGCTGGAATGCAAGGGTGGGGGAAACGGGAGTACCCCGAGAAAACCCACCGGCAAGCGGCATCGTCCAGCACGATTCCCACATGCGAAGATCCGGGAGTGGGCCCGCCGGGGATCGAGCCCGGATCGCCGTGGTGGGGGGCGAGCGCTCTGGCCACTACGCCACTGCTGCGTCGTGAGGGGAGCTCCGCTGGCGCTTCGCTGATGTGTTTTATAAACTATAATTTTTGTAATGTTGTTTTGGATTCTTCCCCTGGCCCTGGATACCGACGCGTTGCTGTAGTTCTCTAGGGTTGTCCGCCTTTACTGAATTAACTTCAATATGTTTTATATTGATGAGCACACAGTAGCCAGTCAGACACAAGGACCGCTCCCAGAGCTCCGCGCAGCCAATCAGATCGAAGGAACCACCACGCAACTTCATCTCAGTGTACTAACTACTCCGTAGTTTTGCTGTCACTTGATAATAGTTCAAATGAGTGTTTTATAGTATATTTGCGGTTTGGTTGTTTCCTAAATATATCGCGTATCGTACACTTTTTGTACTTGTGTTGACTTGAAATATCGTATTTTTGGTTCGAATTGAACTTTTACTTATAATCTAACTATAACTAGATGGATGAAAAGTGAGAAAATGTGTTGATAATGCGTAGTAAGAAATATTTGTTGTGCAAAATATTATTGAAGTGAGTGCGCATGAATGCGGTGAGCTGTCCCTTTTGGTGTAATTTCGTAGACTCTATTAAGCTCTGTGCGTGAGTGACGGGAATTGGGCGGCTCTTGCCATCGAAGGTCTTGGGTGCCGATGAGGATGAATGAGGTGAGTAGGGAGCAGCGCAGGAATGAAATGGCGCGCGGGGGAAACGGGAGATCCCCGAGAAAACCCGCCGACCAGGGGGCATTGTCCGGCACGATTCCCACATGCGATAATCTGGGAGCGACCCCGCCGGGAATTGGACCCGGTTCTCCTAGGCGGAGGAATATCATGGAAGTAGAACTTTAGCAGGGCTTCATAAAAGTTGGCGGTATCGGCGAGTTGACCATAGCATGCGTACCTGCAGCTTGTACAGTGATACTCGGTGCAGTGAGAACGTTCCAGAGGTGTCTTGTGGTCGTAATCAGAAGGGTGGAAGGGGGGGGGGGCGGAGCTGGCAAACAGTGTGGGTGTTGTAACCAGCGCGTGTAGTTGGTGACGGTGTGAAAGCGAGTATCTGTAGCGGCGTGAGAACCGGACGAGCTGGCACAACCAGAGGCGCCCCTCCCTGCATGTCAGGCTAGTGGCTGACCTCTGACAGTCCGTCCACGTACGCTAGTTTGCTTCCGAACGCAACTCTGCGTTGTACCGTGTTCCGGATAACGTTTTTAGCAATTATGACCCTTGCGTGCGGTCGCTATCCTTTGCATCAAAGCAAACTCTTTGCGCCAACACACATTTTGCGACTACAGTTGGCCAAAATATCTCTTTGGAATAAAATCGAGGCGAATTTCAGTCTTAAACATTTCCCAAAAGCCATTTTTGACGTCACGGAAATGAACACCGCGTTCGCAAAGTAGAGAACATGTATATAAATACACATTACAAACATCGAGCAAAATATTAAATCGTGGCCATCTAGCACGAAGTCGTGAACTGTGATATTTCATATTTTGCGTTTACTCTTATGCTGGATTCACTTCGACGTGACTGCGAATTGTGGTTGTAATGGAAACACCGTGACACGACGAGACACCAAAAACAAAAACATGGCTGAAAATACGGAAATGTTGCAGAAGGCCTGCCATCTGTGTGGTGTTTACGTGAACAAAGGAATGAAGGAGAATAACTTACAATACACAAGTAACCACATGAATGTTTTGTATTTTTGGAAAAAAAATTTTTAGGGGCCTAACTATGTTTTTATATAATTTACGAACGACGTCTATCTTCCCAAAATAAACAGTGCTTCGATTGTGTTTTACTATCGTCTCATGTTGTTACAAACGTTACCAACTGAACATTGCCGCCACTCTTGCAGCAAGGAAATACTCTATAGTTTGTTGAAGATTGTCGCGCCCGTGCCGCGACGAAATTATTTCTGTTTATAAAGTTCGTCGCGCCCGATATTTGTCGCGTTGACATCATAAAACACTAGTCTGTGATTGGGTGAAACATTACTTCCGTCGCGTCGCTCCAATGTAAATCCAGCATTACACGTGTTGTTCTCGTGTACTGATAACCATAGCTTGTACACGCCAACATCCGTCGTCTGTTCATAAAATTTTACGGGAAAAGTAGGAGTTTATACAAAAGATGTGGTGTTTTGACACGATAAAATTTTTGGGGATGCGAATTTCACTGAAAAAACTGCGACCTATTGAACGGAATACTTATTCTCGCTTCAAAGTGTTATTTCATAATAAATACTCCACACCATGAACCATATTTAATTTCGTTCATTGTAATTTTTAAATCTTAATATATTTAAACAATTTGCAATTTCGTTTATTGTAATATTAATTTGTACGTAGTATATAGTAAAAAAAAAAGTAAGGCTTATGTGGATATACATTTTAGATATTCAAAAAAAGCTCATAATTCATGTGCACGTTGAGAAAAAAAATGTAAATAACTACTTTGTTAAAACGCTGAAAAATAACTATTCGTTGAAAAAAAAAAAGAAAAAAAAAGGGTTGGACCACAACTGGTTTGAACTCACGAATATATTACCTGTAGTTCGTGAGCAGCGAGCCTAGCCTCTACACTCAGTGTACTTAAAAACTGCGCGACTCACATAAGGTTAAGTACCTGCCCACACACTTCTGCGACACGGCGGCTTGAAATCATACCCGTTCGTTTTTGAAATCAAATATCGGTTTCTTCTGTAACCTTACTACTTTAGAAATGAAGATGAGTACTTTTTTTTTTTTTCAACCCACGGAAGATACTGTTTCTGAGCTCCATTATTTAACTACAACAGTTTTTGTTCACGAGGTTCAAGGCCACTCACAAAAAAATGTCTGCCATTTTCTCTTGCCGCGCGAGACGCGAAGTGATCTGCGCGGTGTAAGTCTCCCGCGTCTGGTTTGCGACGGTTTTTTTTTTATCGTCGATGCGAACTTTACGTTCGCGAACCGAATGGTCGTAACTAAAGCAAAGTAAGATTTAGCGTCGTGGTCGATCGCAGAGCTGCTTTGCGTTTCCTAGCGTCGCGGTGGTAATAGATCCACAGGCGTGACACTGCACTTCATGCCGCTCTAGAGCACACTGTGCTGCCACGCACGCAACGTAAATTAAACATGAGCTGCGCACGGCCGTACAAGACAGGTCTGGACACCAGCTCTGAAGAGTTGACGCCTCTGTTGACCCATTCATTTAGTTCATTACCCCCAACCACAAACCGCTGCTACCAAAGTAGGGCTGTTTGACATGGCAAGCGTAGGGAAGGGGAATTAAAATGTTTTCTTAAAATGCAAAAAAATTACGTTCACCTGTATATGGTGTTATCCCTACACCAGCAATGCTAACAGGACTAGTTTTTGTACTACGCTTTTGCGGCCACTGAATGCGTCACTAATCGCGTCAACTCGCTAACATTGATTGACAGGCGAGTGTCTTCCACGGCCGTGTTGTCGCATGTCCACTTCATTCACATACCCCACACCAACACAACAGTCAGTTGCGTGGTCAACACTGATGACTTGTTTTCTTTTTACGTTTGAATTTCAACACATACGATCCTCCTTTATATGAATAAGACACTTACGTACAATATTTTCTAGTTTCATTAAGGCGCCCGTCTACCTGGCGCTTGAACTGCGTTGCAGTGTGTTCGAAATACACGTTTTTCAACGAAACTATTAAGCGTGCGTCCAACGTGCTGATCTACGAAAAGAACACACACTTCAGACGAGAGCTGTTAAGTACTTTCAAAATATCACGTACGTTAGAAACATCAATTCAGTGCACTCCAAAACCGCTAAAAACGGCCTTTCCAAGGCGCTGTAGCTCAAAATGCACGCATCAGATACATACAAAACTACTATAGGCGCCTGCACTGAACCTTCCTAAAGACTTCCCACTAATAAAATAATATGGTCACCGCTGAAAGTCCCATAGGTACACGCAGCACGACGAGAACACTGCACGCCAGTTCAGAGCCTTGCGCTTAGCGGCGATGGCGTACTTGATGCGCGTGGCAGTGTCGCCCTTATCGCTCCCGCGCTTCTCAGCCTAAACGTGGGAAAAAGTTCCAGGTAGACGGGTGCCTTAAAACTAATTTAGAGGACGTGTAGAAACATCTCGACGCATTTAACTTAGTGCTGTTTTGCAGAAAAGCAGGGCAAATGTTGAGACACGGAAGAGTAGCTACTACGCAAGTCGCATGCGCTCTCTTACGGCACACGCGTGTACCTCGGCCGTCCATGCGACAGTTTTCGACAACAAGGACTGTTGAATTATCACACGTTTATTTAAACTTTTTCGTGCACCAGTTGATGTCGCCATACTACTGTTACACATGCCAACTTGATAAAAATATGTTCTTGGAGAAAACAATTCTTAACAAGGACCGCGACAACACTGGAGGAAAGTAAAAAAACTATTTGATTCAACAGGGCCGCCCGCAAGGGGAGGGGGAGAAGGACAAATGGGGCAGATTGTCCCAGATCTCAAGTGGCGCCTCCGAGCCATTTAACTTGTGCCCATTCATAACTTACTGTCATTGTCATACGTCCACGTAAAGCTCACTCATGAAATAACGCGTACAATTAAGAGCGTAGTTACGAAGAGCATTAGTTAGTGTAATTAGTGTCGGGAGTTAGTGCAAAAGAGAACATGACTGGCTTGGCTGGAAATCTACTTGTTAGCATATTCCTGCAGGTTGGGTTGCACTAGTAAACTACGAGCAGTATGGGGTACTTCGCCAGATAGCAGCCCAGGCAGTATACTCGAGTGCCGTCACTGTGCTATGAGAGTTATCGGACGAGGAACGATGGGTGTTACGGTCTTGCTACATTAGTGTGTTTGATTTGAAAACATGTAATCTACCTTTAAAGCTCAGCGGTTGTTCTTATCGCTACCCTTTATTATGTACATTTACAGCAGTCGCCAATAATTCAGTTTTGTATTATTGCTGGGAGTACTTTTGTTTCCCTGTGAAGAATCTCCTTCATTGACGCACATAGGAAACTATTGGAATTTAGTTCAACTCTTATGAAAGATTTATTGATACTGAAACTGTTTATATAGTTCTTCGCGAATCACGATAATTTAATGTGAACACGATGCTTGACAGCAAAAGGTAAACCTGTTTCCAAGCAACGTGTTTTCTACTGGTAACGTAGAATTAAAAAAAAAAAAAAACGCAGGTAATAGGTACGTAGAGTCGCGCCAAATATAGAGCCCGAGACATGGCTCTACCCCAAGGCCGTGGGCGACCCTGCGCGCACGAGAGTAATTCATACCCGGTACGGGATTGAAACTTGGAAGTGTTGGCCGCCCTGGCGGGCAGCGCACAGTGATGCCGAGGCGTGCACACTAGCTAGGGTTGGTACACTGGCACAAAGCAATAGCACACAACAGTACGACATTCACACGGCCACAATTCTTGTGCGAAAGTGAATCACAACAGAATACCTATGTATTATTTTAGCCAATGGAAATTTGGCACGAGTCTTACGTCAGCTGCCTGGTGGAAAAAATGGGTTTAATGTTAGGCTGTCTTCACACACATTAAATAGTTGTAAATACAGGTGAGTGATATTAAATACTTGGCTGTTTTTTTCTTTTAAAATTTTTGCTATTGCAATCGTTAATATGTGGATAACCTTTAATAATTTATGCTACCACACTGTCGCATATTTCCCCCCTTTTAAATTTATATATTGCGACATTTCTTCAGCGTGATTTGTCCTCCATTTAAAATAAACAACTTCGTTGAAAATGTTATACTCTGCTCTGATTGGTTGTTAACCCATGCACCTGCACAAAAAAATGAAATATAACAATTTCCTTTGCGAACTATGCCAGGACCTCACGCACACGACCTCTTATGCGCAGTTCGAAACCAATAGGTTCGAGAATATGGCTGTGAGTTTCTTGTGCTCGCGTCCTTTGTTCCATGGTTACTGTTGCGAACGAAGCTTCAGTGGAGCTGGGGCCGGCGCCAGACAGGCGTCTTCACACTCTGCCGCCAGTCGATACTGCTCACGACTGCCATGTATCCCTCCGCCGGGGCGGCGTCGCTTTTACTAGGGGTGTTAACACTCCGCCCCACAACCCACTGTACGTCATCCCAGCACTCGCCAGACTGGACGAGTGAGAAAGTTCTTCACGACAAGTGTCATCGCTAGCTAACATTTTCATCTCTCATTTTCAACATGATTCGTGTTATGTAGGGTCGCCCGCACGATGAAGTATGCCTCCTCGCAAACATTAACAGTCCTGAAGATCATTCATCAAACAGTCTTGGCAATGAGATAGGGAGTATTTTCCCATCTACTTACGTATGTAGATTAGTGCATATTTGCGTTGTAGTTTCTTCGCGATCTGTTCTGCAGCAAGACTGGCCACGATCACGCAGATATGTGGCAAAGTCTATAGCAGTGTTGTTTCCCGAGGTGTGTGTGTGTGTGTTTTGAGTTATCACGTACGAGAAGTTTGGGGTCTGGCTTTGCTTTAGAGAAACGTCTCGATGGCGAGTACGGACGTGTCTGAACGTGAGGTGATGACAGCGTGGAGCACATAATGAGGAGCAAAGACGCCCGGCTCAAGGAGCGTATGAGAAGCAATTTGGAACTCCCAGGTTTGACTTCGGCTCTGATTTGCTGGCCGGATTTGGACCCAATAATGATTATTTGTTGTATACTGTACAACAAACTGTCCCCCCTCCCCCCCAAATTTTGCCGAAATTATATTTGTAACATCTAATCTGGAATAAAAGAAAAACTTAAATCAAAAACGTTATGGGCTCATTCGAGTCTCTTACGTTATCAATTACATTTCAAAAGGAAATTTTTTTTGTCCTGTGGCAAGAAATAGCTACATCCTAGGCTGATTACAAATATGTAAATCACTGATATATTGTGAACAGTAAAAAGAAAAAACTGTGATTGTGAAAGAAATGGAAGGAAACTTGCCAGAAATCAGCAGTTTTTAAGAGTATGNCATACTTAACAACCTTTATAACGACTTTAAAATTAAAAAAAAGAGAAGCAGTAATGTTTAAAGCACAAAAGGGAATGACTGCTGTAACGATCAAGTTCAAATAACAGACATGTCAACAATACAGATCGATCAACTACAACACTTCATGAACAGATACTTGCTTACCGCGTTACTTTATCGGTAGTATTAACTTTCACAGGCCACTCCAGTATAATAGCAATATAAATAAATAGGAATGTTTTGCCAGAAAATGAATTCCAGTTGTAAATAAGGCGAGTGTGTGTGTGACTCGAATGTTGTACACACTGTGGTTAGTGCTCAATAAGGATATTGTAGGACCTACTGTGCGTAGTGATCAGCCAGTGGCTCGCACAGGACAGCAGCCTGCTGCAGTGGGTACAGACAAGCCACTGTGAGTGAGGATACAGAACTGCGAGCTAGAGGTGACTGTGCAGTGACCGGGTGTAATTCGCAGAACAGAGGCGTCAGTCATTCACGAGTGACCGAGTGGAGGGATTTGGGCGTCTCTTAACGTAGAGGTCTTGGAGAGCCGATGAGGGTGAAGTGAGGCGAGTATGGAGCAGCGCCGGAATGCAGGGGGTGGATAAAACGGGACACACCCGAGAAAACCCTCCGACCAGCGGCATCGTCCGGCACGAATTCCCACATGCGAAAATCCGGGAGCCACCCCCGCCGGGAGTCGGAACCCGGTTCGCCTAGGTTGGGAGGCGAGTAGTCTGACCACTACACCACCGCGGCCCCACGAGCGAGTGATGTGCGTCGCCTTCCGGTCCTCGCACATTTCACCGGCGAGTTATTCCAGCTGTAGTTCCGGCACTGCGGATGAACGCGCGTGATCATTGATGGCGCTGTGCGAGGCTACATACTTTACCGCGAACACTGACGGCGCTGTGCGAGGCTACATACTTTACCGCGAACACGGAGTTTACTCTAGCTGCAGAGGTCCTGCAGTGCAAGGGAATCAACACACTGGTGGGCGACTCAAGTCGCAGGTTCTCAGATATGTGCAGGTGTGCACATGCTGGCATCATTAAGTGTTAAATAGTCCAAATTGAAATTCCTCTCAAACAATACAAAAAAAAAATAAGAACGTTATAAAAATTTTATTTTCTTCAGTCAAACAAGTGTCATGCGTGTTTTTTTAATCCTAAAGTGATATTTTTATACCAAGAAAAAATAACAATTTAATTCTATAATTTAATTAATTTTCTTTAATTGTAATGAACACCACTGCCGGACGTTACGGAACTTACTGATATCTGCCTTTTACTGCAGGCTGTCTGTTCCCTTACTGCTGATGAATGCCCGTCGGTGTTCGTGTAAGAGAAGGCGGCCGTAGTTGCTTCACTATGACTCACCAGTTAAATTAATTAATAATACTAAATAAAATTGTTTATTTTGGAAATTATTTGATGCTTGCACTAGGGACTGTGAGAAAGAAATGCCTAGTTCTATTCGTCCAACTGCAAAGCAACTAAGAAATTAAAGTTTACCTTTTCTTTGACATGTCTATCCCTTACGAACCTGGCTAAACCCAGGCAGTTTTAACGATGTTAGTTATCCATCGCGAAACTCATGCTACATGTGCATTATCCTTAACATATGTGTCGGGGGGGTGGGGGGTGTGAAGTGGTTAGACTACTCGCCTCCCACTTAGACGAACTAGTTTAGATTCCCAGACTTTCGTTAGTGGGAATAGCCCCGGACGATGACGCTGGTCCGTCGGTTTTCTCGGGTGTGTCCCGTTTTCCCTGCCCTTTAATTCCGGCGCTGCTCCATTCTCACCTCGATTCACTCTCATCGGCTCTTCAAGACCTCGATGTCGAGAGCCGCCCAAATTTCTTCACTCCTATTAGATATTCGGGAACAGTTGGGGATTTAGCCCCTTTTCCAAGTTTAAATAATACGCATCACAGACACAAATAGAAAACTGAAACTAATGTTCGGACGTGAAGGTGTTTTAAAATAGTATTCGTAATCACACTGCAGTTTTAGAATGACCAAGAGTAAACTCTGCGCTTAAATAACGAAATGCGGACTGACGGAGCACTGTAGACTTGCGCACGTGCACACACGCACACACGCACACGCGCACACACGCACACACACGCGCCCACGCACGTGTCATAACACTGCACTGTGATGATAGCACGTGGTTTGACGTCCACGTGAGTGCACTGAGAGAAAGTTATACATGCAGGTACCAATACAACGAACATCTGCACGCGTTCTTTTGTACCAAATATAGCGTTTAGTTGACGAACCCTTATTTGGCTCCTCCAACGTATGCATGTACTTACTGCACACTACTATTTAAAAGTACATTCACGTAATGGGTTTGGTTACCGTTAACAAAAAAAAAAAGGTATCAAGGTAGTAAAATATTTTGCTTGGAGTGAATCAGAGGTTTGGTTAGCTGGAACATTAAGATGTATTTATTATCATCGAATTTGTGCCTACGACAAAATAAGCTTGATCCTATACTGGCCTTCATTTGTTTGGCCGGTATTAGGATAACAGCAGTGTTAGTTAGTGCACTTATTAATGCTTAGTAATGCGTTAGTTCATTTATTGATGCTTAGTAGTTGCATAAACAATCACAATGAAACAGTTTTCAACAAGACAAAAGTAAAAACTGTAAAAGATGAAAATATTTATCTACGTACATTTGCTGCATTAAAAAAAAAACACTTACCGGTCCCCGCGGTATAGTGTTCGTAACTTAGGTTGTTTTTTTATTTTATTTTTTTACCATAAAAAATCATTTTTAATTTACGTAAAGTCAAGTTAATCTTTAATTGGACTAACTAAATAAGAACAAAATAATTTGCTTTCAGAAGAAAGATCTTAAACTGTGCATAACGAACCGTTCATGTGGCTGCGCCTAACGATCTTGGTTGAATGGAACAAAACGCATTTGTCGGCGTGGCTGTTGATATAAGCATATTTTAATAACATATTGTTATAGAAGTATCTGCGCGTTTTCTTCGGGGGTGAACTATAATGTGGATTTTCTCAGTGTCCTCCCATATTTTTTACATCTAAATTCTATGGTGGGAGTCCTTTTGTAGGCACAAGCTAGGCTCGTTACTGTAAAAATAACCGCAATTATATATATAAAAAATGACAGTTTATGTTGTGACGCCGTGAGGTTAACAGCGATTTGGAAGTGCTATCTCGCTATACCACGGGAATGAATTGCGAATACGAAGGCCTGCCTTTGACCTCGGCGATCATGGAGCCGCGACCTGCTTCATCGCTATCTGGTTGTCGCAGAGTGCCGATTCTGTGATCGAGTTTTCACCTATAGTCAAAATGCTCGTAGGCATGAGAGAACGGTCTATACGAAGATTCCTATTCGACCGATGAAGCATTACGATATTGGTCCCATGCAGTTTGTGCAAGGATATACATTGAAAGAACACACCAAAATTTGCAAGTATTAGTCTACTAGGAGTCAGCAAGTGTTACCGGCAATACCTCTTGCTACATCGATGGGAGTAGCTATAAATAGACGGTTCTGGGACACACCTGGCTTTGGCTTGGAGAGCGGGGAGCCGGGCGGAGTCGCCGGGGGGAGCCACGAGGCGTCATTTCTCCCCCCC